>VZTE01001010.1:425320-443100 GCA_013397775.1 Eulacestoma nigropectus | reverse complement strand
CGGGCGGGGCGGGCGCTGCCCGGGGCCGCAGCCAAGGCCTGGTGCAGCTGCTCCCGTCGCCGCGGCAACGGCGCCACAATGGGCTGGAAACGCAGCCGGCGGCCAGCCTGCAGCGGGGGCTCTGCGGTGCTCCCTGCCCGCCCCCTCACCACCCCCCCACAAAAAGTGTACACCCTAAAATACACTAAAAGGCACAGAAAAGCGTGTTATATCCCACAGCACCCGTCCAGGCACCGTCCCCCCTCTTACCATCCAGATGTCCGAGCTCCATTTTGGTCCCGCCCCTACAGGCAGAGGGGCAGGTTTGACACTAATGGTTTATGTTAAAAAAATGGGAGCTGGATGTAAATGGGCATTTGTTGAGCCTCTCCTGCCACCATTTTAGACCTCCATCACCATAAAACCATAGAATCATTATGGCTGGAGATCTCGAAGAGCATCAAATCCAACTGTTGACCCAGCACCACGGTGTTCACCACTAAACCATGTCCCCAAGTGCCACATGTTTTTTGAACACTTCCAGAGATGGTGCTTGCAACACTTGCCTGGGTCTATGTGTCAGAAATTAGACTTCAGTTTGTACCTCATCACTCTGGGAGATGGAGGGAGTTCCATCCCCCTCTGGGGACAATCCTCTCAGTTTTACACCAAAATATCCACTCTACAGCTTGATTCTGCTTTCAAATGTTACCATTCTCCCCACAGGCTACCAAAAATAAAGGCGTGGCTTTAACACACCTCAAAACCCTCTTGACAGGTAACTGAGCTGTCTTGCGGTTGCTCACCTGGGGAAAGCAAAGGCAGTCTCTCTCACATGCACTTCAGCTGAAAGAATTTCTCCCACTTGTAAGACCTCTGCAGCTGTGCACAAACAAGGAAATCTTTATAAGTGGAGTGGACACACTCATAAACTTGGAAAAATACAGCAGCAGTCTCTATACGCAAATAAAAAACCCCATCCTCTCCTATGAAGTCCAACCCTAATTTATTGAAGCATTTTCCCACCAGGCTGAAATATTTTCCTACATCATTTCACTCTGGTGACAAACTCCACTTGCCTTTCAGACAGCAAGTCCGGACTTCAGGGAAACTTTATAGGGAAAAGCAGCACTTCCTTGGAATATAGTCATGTCTTCTGCCCCTATCAGCTACACAATTTTCAGAAAACACAGATCCTTACAACACAGCCCTTTCTGTATGCAAAATTATGCCTTTGGGACCAATGTCTCTTCTTGTACAAGACCTCTGTGGAATATCTCACAATTTTTAGGAGCAATAGATTCTTATTGCACAACGAAGAAACAGTCATGCTTTCCTCAAAACCTCTTGGGAACTGGTTCCCCAGCAGAAATCTGTGTCCTTGTATAATTATATTGACTTACCAAGGAATTACGTGTCATAAAATACAAATGTCATTGTCTGGTGATAAAGGACCATATGGAATTGTCTACCCCTTTTCTGCAGGAGTGTGTGTGTATGTGTGTATGCAAAATGACATGAGCTTACCCTAAGGCGTGGGGGGAAGTAATTAAGAAAAATATCTCCAAATGCCAGGTATGTCATCTCTATTGGTAATGCGTCATATGTGGTCCTATGGAGATCCAAATGAGAGCTAGAGCTTTTGAGTTTGATACATGTGCAATGAGTATTTATTATGATCATGATTTATAAAATGTAGTGACTCTCTTTGGAATGTTCTGAAGAAAGTTCGCTGTGTGCAGAAAGAGGTTCTAACTACGAGATACCATACACATACCACGTCACCACATGGAATCTTTCAATTGAGCAAGTAATTCATTGCCTATATGTGCATTTTGCATCCAAGACCTAATTTTAAGAAAAGGAAAGGAGCAGGTAAGCTGTTACAGCCTTGTCTGCCTGCATTCCCATTGCATAGAAGAACCAAAAGGAATGAGGAAGACACTTCCAGAGCAGTGCAGGGACGAGAGACAGAGCTGAAAGGCAGAACTGGAGGCTGGATTTCATACCTGGCTCTGTATGTCCGTTGGAACCAGTAAATGTCCAAATGCCAGGACAGCAGGAGACATCCTTTGACCTTGGAAAAACTCTTCTTGGCACCATGTTAAGAGTATGAGATGCAATTAATTAAGTTACTTGTTATAAAAACAAAAGCTCTGTTAGAAGACTCCTAAATTTGAGTGGATCTGGTTGCTGTAAAAGTATCTTAAAGACTGAAATTGAAAGACCCTTTGTCCATTAGGGCATGAAAAATTATTGGTAATATTTATTACAGTAGTTTCAGTGGCTATCTCTGGGTGTAAGTCCAAAAGTAGCCTGGTATGGTGCTTCACATGTGTTATGCAGAGCTGTTTGCACTGATGCAGCTACGTCCCCTTACCATCCAGCACAGGGTGGCCACAACCAGCCTCCTTACTGGGAGTGGTCTCCATCCCATGCTAACCCCCAGCTGTCCCAGACCACCGTCACCATCAAAACCCTGCCAAGATACATTCTGGCCATGTAACTGTGGGGACAATCACAGGCCACTGCCACCACCAGTGCCCTGGGCCTCTTGCTCTTGCTAGCCCATACATAATCTGACAGATCCAAAGGCTAAATCAATAGGACTTTGGTGGGAACTGAGACAGGCTCAGTTGGTCTTTCTCTGTTTAATTTTTCTAATTACATTCTTAATTTCTGCAGGTCTAATTATTTATAGTACAATAACAACAATACCAAAAGAAAGAAAAAAGAAATGGGATTAAGAAGTTCAAAGCAAACCTAAAAATCTTGCATTTGTGAAAGTGTATAAACCAGACCTTTCTGTCAAGGCCCAATCATGCTCTTTGCCCCTAGACAAGAAGACTGTTGTATCCAGGGCTGAGTCCATGGAGATACATTTGGGATTCACATCTCTGCTGAGCAACTCAAGAGACTACTAGAAAACTCACAAGTGTAGTGCAGAAAATTCAGGATGGGTCATAGTCTGAAGAAGGTTTTTAAAGCTGTTTTGTTTCTTTGAAAGAAAATTGCGGAAGAAGGCAACATAGGAGGAGGGAAAGTTTGGGCACAGGATTGGGAACAAAAAACTTCTACTTTGAAGCCATGATGATATCTTATTCTTCAATAGCTCTGCACAAGTCATTTGGTCCTTCTACCTTACTTGTCTACCTCAGCACAGCAGGGAGCAGAACATGTGGAGCACTTGGCAGTCCAAAATACCAAGGAAGCTTATCCATGAAAAAATACTTACTCCCATGCAGACAGTGGAACATCACGGATTTACTAGAGCCTAATGTGAAAGGCCCTAAAAATGTTGCTCATCTTGGGTGGGGTCATGTACACATAAAAAATTTTGGTAAATCCTGCACTGCATTGCCCAAAATAAAATGCAGAAAAATAATAAAACTTCCTTCCCCAAAGAAACAGCTCTCACTGCAATTTAGGTCCTGATTCACAGTCCAGTAAAGTAGAAAATATTCTTGCTGTTTCACTGGTTGGTTCAGAGGTACTTGGTATTATTTTTGTTATTGTCCAATAGTTATTCCTTCTTTTACAGTCTTTCTACTCTCTTACCTTGGTTCATTTGTCAATATTTTACATGTAATGCTCCTAGTAACAAAGCACAATAAAACCCAAATATACTCACTAGGTTCTACTTAGAATAGGAAACAGGATTTTTTCAGCATGTTTGAAAAAATCAACACATTTCCCTTGTAGTGTCTAAAAACAGGCATTATTCTCATTTTACAGTTTATGCTAGAAATAGACATTAACTCACTAGCCTTAATGAAGCATCTGTATCTCTGTGAGCTGAGTCTTGCTTCGCGTGTCCTGGATTGCACATCGTGCACTGAGGGAAGTGAATCCAGATTTTTTCAAGATCCCACTGCTGCTGTCAAGACTGCAATATCATTAGTGAGCTTGACTCAAGCAATTTGGAATGACATTTCCAGCTTTTATTTTCTTACTTTTTTCCTTTCCTTTTACGTTTTACTTTCTTCCTCTACAAAACTATGTCCAGTATGACATGAGAATAAAATTGTAACGTTTACCTAATTACTGCTGCATTACACTTGTATGAACAGTGCAGATACTGAACGTTAGGCAAATTACTGACACAACAATGCAGCAGTTCTTTCTGTGGCACAGGATTTCTCTGGGAATGTTATTTTATTGTATTTCGTTTAGTGCTTGTTTGTTTAAGGAGGAAGAACAGACATAGCTGTATTTCAGTTTGATTCAGCAAGCATTCTGGACTCGGTCCAGCAAATCATTTAAGCGTGTGCTTAAATGTAATGAAATGAAATTTAAGTTCATAGTACTGCCTAGGTATTTAACATACAGCATGGGCTTAAGTGCTTTATATAAAGCAGGACAAGAATGATGAAAAACCTTAAAAATAAGGCCCATGCATTTTTACACACCTTTTTTTTAAACCCTAATACTATTACAAGGGACATTTTCCACTGCCTATGCTATGAAAACACTGTGTAGTACCCCCTGACTCCCCCTCAAAGCCAACTGACTTTTCTTGATCTGACAATCTGACAGCTATATCCTGTGTAACTGCTAGTCTGGCCCTTTTTAAAAATATCCTATTAAGTGGAAGCTTTGCCTGGGCAAGGTATGCAGAAATGAGTCACAGGGAGTATATGGAATTTTCTCAGGACTTAGGGCTGTGCCTGTTGTAGCCATAGGCTAAATCTCTGGTGGAACTCAGTAGTGTTCCTCTGAGTACATTCACTTTCCGTACCAATCTCTGTTTTAGTGGGAAACATAAAACCAACATGAAAGTCATGCTGAAACACACCACAAAGGAAGGTGTGTTCTCAACCTGAGTTACCTAAGCCAGGTTAGATAATTGAAGCTGTGGTTGCACAGCAATTTAAACCAATCTGACTCCTGACTGCCAGGGAGGGTGGAACCGCACCAGCCAACAGTTAGATGGGCACTGGCTGTGCCACAGCCCCGTCCTCGGCCAGCAACCAAGACAGACAAGGGGCCTGGAGATAGCCAATATGAAATGCTTACAGTGCTTAAGGCCCCCACTGCTTTAACCTGTCCATATATAGCTATGACTGAAATTTTAATGTGTTTTTGCAGTTTAGACAGACCTGGAGGACCTTTTCTGAGACATGAAAACTCAGTAGAGTTGACTGGTGTCCACAATAAAAGAAATCACAGTTCCTTCCTCAGAAGGTTTACAATTCATTTGTTATATTTCCACTGTAAAGGCTCTTAACTCTTAGCCAAAGGAAAAGAAAAATCAAAAGCTGGCTTTACTATTTAAGAGAAGCTCCCAGCATTGAAAACAAGCAAACAAACAAACTGCTTTGTTTTGCAGGTTAGATGCCTAGGAATGTATTTGTTTGCATGTTTGTTTCTGCCAAGAGCAGAAACAATGTCTCGAATTAGTCTGCAGTGAATCATTTTCTTTCCACAGAAGCATTAAAACCCTCTAGGTTTCATTCATTAACAGAATAATACAGATGTTTTGCTTGGTAGTGTTTGTTTGAATTACAACCTCATGGAATTTAGAACAAAGCTACTCTGGTTGCATGGACCTGCTCAAAATTCTCAAAATTCCATTTTATATAATTTCTGCTACAAGAACTGGTTAAGCATACCAGTTCTCTAAAATATACAAGTTTTTCTGCTGTTCCATTTTTCTTGCCATCTCAAGTCACTGCTTGCCAAAAATAATTTTTAAATGGCTATTGCTTTGCATTTTTAGCACATCTCAAAAAAGTGAGGAAACAATTATGCTTCAATCAATGAACAGAGCATGAGCTAAACATACATATTTTTTCAGCTCTGC
This sequence comes from Eulacestoma nigropectus, assembly GCA_013397775.1. Taxonomy (NCBI): domain Eukaryota; kingdom Metazoa; phylum Chordata; class Aves; order Passeriformes; genus Eulacestoma; species Eulacestoma nigropectus. Next base: position 437,318 of record VZTE01001010.1, on the reverse strand, counting down.
TCATGCCTTCGTGCTAAAGAAAATGTCTTTCTCAAACTTATAATTTGTTTACTGTAAACTTAAAGAACATCCCCATGCAGTTTACAGAATATAGGAGGAGCTGAGTGCCTCTGGCCAAATTTCTGTAGCTTTCACTCACAAATAAAGAGGTGGGAAATAAGAAAGCGGAGATACGCCCAGGTATATATGAACAGATGCTGGCTTTTTTTTTTATAATGTTACATTGCCACATTGATCTGAAGCTTTAGTGGTATTTTCATTGATAAAGGTGGGCACAGATTTGCTTCTCTTGCATTCTTGTGTTTAAATTTTCATTTCTGAATGCTGACGCCAACAGCAGGTTTCTCTGCACATGAGAGGTGTATTCTCTGGGAACAGAGGGAAGAAAAAAGCGTTACTAGATGTGGATTGTGTACATGGTCGTATGAAATTGTTCAAAAAGTCTGCTCCTATCCAGAATTCTATACAGAGAAAAACAGGCTTTATAAGCCCCAAGGCACCCCTCTGTGCTTGCTTGTGCAGAATGTCTATCCCTGAGGCTTACAGGAATGCCCACAATCAGGAGAAAAGATTTATCCCAGCATTGAAAGACTGTAGTGTTAGGAAATGGAAAACACATTAGAAAAGTGTGCTAACCCCAAGTGGAAATTCTAAGAAACTCATTTTGTTTCCAGCCAACAAAACCTACAAGAGAACTCATGCTGGTTTATGTTCAGGTATCTACGCTTAGATCTCCACCTTATCTCTCTGGATAAGGCTTGAGGTTTAATTCAGTATAAGGGTGAAGTGAGGCAATGTTCTAGGTGTTTGCATGTTGGATTTTGCCTTGTTTTGTACGAGGTATAGAATTTCCTGTCTGAAGATTGTTAGTTCACTTTCATCTTCTCATCTCTTATTACATTTATTATATCCTAGAAGACTAGAAAAACACTGAATTCTATGCTAACCTGAAACTTAAGAGCAGAGGATGAGGATTAGGGCAGACAATTTGTTTAGTTTTGATCTAAGGTAGATCAAAACCAAACAAAATATTTAGGGCCTGAAAAATAAATGTACTGACTATCAAAATTCCCTTATTCACTCAAATCTTCTCCCTTGGACTAGAGCTAAAATGTCTTAGCACTGAGCTAGAAGAAATTGGCTGGGTTTATACTTTTCTTTCGCTCCCTTGCAGTTTCCTGTAGGTCAGTGAGCTGTACAGCAACCTCTCAGGGTCTTTGTGGCCCAGGAAATTGCAAATATTTTCAGCTGTGTCAGGTTCTGCATATGCAAGTTAGGAGGTTCAAAAGGAAGTTTAATTGACACTAATCCTCATCTTGACTTGTGCTCACCTCCTCCTCTTTTCCCACTAAGTCTTCCCACCTTCCCACCTCAAAGCCACAGAAGCTTTACAATTTTTCTTATAAAAATATATATATTTAACCCTTTGGCAATCTCTTAATGCCCTTTTATTAAATCCCTTAAGTCTTTTTATTAAGTCCAGGCTAATTAAAATGATTATAAACCTCTCTTGAGACATTATAGCCTTTAATCACAGTGCGTATTTGCTGAAATGTTGGTGACATTTGTGGTATATCAAATATAAAAATACTTCGGGCAAAGATGTCTAATAACAATTTTTAAAACTAAGATCTTGACTAAGGAGGTTTAAGGCATTAAAAATCATATCTACATGCGGTCACAATAAAACATAGAAGGACTTCTAATACTTTTCCAGATATACAATGGCACAGTTATAATCAAGTTTCTCAATTTATTTCAACTCAGCCAACATAATCTGTCCTAATGCCAGTGACTCCCAAGGTGCTACCCTGCTTTAGAGCACTTCATTTTCTGGGCAACCAGAACAAATGCACAAGTAAAATCCCTTCTTGGGCCATTACTCCCCAGCCAATGAAAGAAAAAGAAAGGACTTTTCTTGTGAAGTGAACTTAGATCTCCTGTCTGGGGGCGGAAGTGATAATGCACATGCTGTAGACAGAAGGCATCCTTATACAGCTGTGTAAGTGGCACAGATCAGTATAGAAGGTATTTATGTACTCTGACACTTGCTACTAGACTGATTCCTGAAATCTCAAAATTAAAGAGTTCTGATAAGAAGTAAACTAGCCATGCAATATTTGTTTTCTTTACTACCATTTTTTACTAACAGTGAAAAAAACCATTTACATGGGGGTTTTTAATGTAAATTTTAAACACTTCCAGTAGGATAGATGGCCAAATGCCATACTCTTGACTGCTTCTAATAGGTATTTATTTTCACGTATGCTCACGTAACTAAAGCTCCAGCTTATTGCATATTGTCAACACCAGAAGCAGAAAAGAAATGTATGATTTTCTATATCAAAAAAGTTCATGGTAACTTAACTGCTCCTAGGTTAATAGTGAATGGGAAAGAATGTAAAATACAGCCCAATTTAACTTGGCATACCTACAATTTTCATTTAAAAGTCTTGGAAGGTCTGAACTTCTTACTTTATAAACTCTGACTGAAGTCAACAGACTTACAGCCATCCAGCAAGTGTTCACAGAATGGGACTCTGTATTTTAGAATTAAATAAAAAAATTATTGAGGCATAATTGGGACTAGTTTGAGAGGTGAGGCTGTAAAGCATGAAAAAAGGTGTGACTCATTTAAGTGTTTGAATGAAATGAGGATTAGGCATAGGGAGATATGGAATAGTTATTGAAGACCACAGAAGCTGTGAAAAGAAATTATTTATTTAAGGAGCAAAAAAATATAAAAACTACTACACTGAATGGAGTAAGGATGTAGAAACAAGAAAAGGGAAAAACTGAAATAGTTCAAACTATCAGAGATCCAGTAATAAATCTAGATGTAAAAGTTACTAGTGATTTTTCTAAACATTCATCTACTTTCTGTTTTTCTCCTCTTGAGTTTGTTTGGTTTTTATAAATTTAAAAAAAAAAAAAAGTGATATGTGCTATCATTTAATTTAATTTAGAATGTTGTCAGTTTATCGCCATCTGAAATGTATCAACATGCCCTGTAAATGAGCTTGTGTAGGTGTGAGAAGGAGAAAATAAGGTCCTGCCCACCATGCAATATGGTAGTGTGAGAGATGTTTTAGGGAATTTTATCAGTAATGCAAGCAATTTTCTGGCTATGATGAATATTGCTATATATTGGTGATAAACAGCACTTGTGAGAGGATGAAAGAAATCCAAAGATGCTAAAGATATGGAGATACTATTATAGACAACCAAAGCAAAAAGGATATTCAGTGTTGCAGAAAAGATGAACTAGACAGAACTGGGTTTAAGATTACTTGACTAGTTCACGAAAAACCTTTAAAATGTATGTCATAAATTGTGTCATTGTAAATAGTCATTTAACAATAAAATTAATGGTACACTAAGAAGGCCTGTTTTCTTTATTGGCTAAACGGAATTTATATTTGGTCAGATGAATCCCCCTTGCCTCCTGCAAGGCTACTTAAGTAAAGGAAGGAAAAGACAAGACAATTAATGAGACCAGCATAAGAATGTTTAAAGGCTGAAGATAATCAAAATTATTTAAATATTTTACATCATTACATAGCTTCAATTTGCAGCATGTTTGAAGGAAGTGTTCATAAAGATATGGCTTCCCAACATAACACTTCACAACCAATATTATCTTGTACACCTGAGAAATAAATACATTGGGACTGTGGTTTACCCAGGCTTGTTTGGCCTGAAGTAGAGCTTTTAGAGAAATGTTTGTAATCGTAATTATTGAGGATGTGACTCACGATTGTTGCCTTGGAACCATGACCAAAACTAACAATTGTAGGAGAAAATGAGAAACAGGAAGCCCTAAGAACCACAGCTTACAGTACATTTTTGATGACCAGGTTTCTAGATAAAACTGAGTATGTTTGCTTTCCTGTTAGATTTTGTTTTACTAAGAATTTTCTAACTCTTAATTAAGAGTACATGCAATTCTAAGGGGATAAACCAAACATGCTCCAAATTTCTTGTAGAGGAAAAATATCAAGAATGAGCCTCTAAATATCTGTTTAAAAATAAAAAAATCTCTTTCAGGGAGAGGTTGTTATATGTCACCACTCTCATTTCAGCAAATGATTTAGTAATCTAAGTATTATCTTCTAGCTCTATAGGACCAAATTCTGAGGGTGACTGAGCACTGAAACAGTGCAATTTCCTTTCTGTGACATTGCTCCTTTCTGAACATTTGCTTCAAAAAAAATGAAGTGCCAAATTGTTTCAAAAGGAATAGAGTGCCAAATCTAATGACAATTCTATAAGACAGAGATAATTTCTCTACTAAAAAGCAAATTCTTAACAATATTTCAGGGATAATTTGACATTCATCTTAGGAATTTAAAAGAAGAAATTATTGTTTTTAAAAATGTTTTATGACGATTTGTAGGTACTAGCCAACATTGAACTGTGTGTATGATATTAGATAGTTCCTTCATCTCCTACACCATGAATTGCAATATTAATTAGATATTAGAATTAAATGGATTACAATATGAATTACAATGTACTTTTTATTAAGTCTCTATCATACTGAAGAAACAAGATTTTGCCTAAATGTAATTGCCATGTATTACAGAAGAAAAATGCTATTTGTATACAGATACTAAAAATATCCATCCAAATAATATTCTAATTATACTCATTTGTTCTGTAAGGAAGTGAAATCATTGAATGCTAAAACACTATGTATTTATTTTTGATGGTGTTAGGAAGCAAAATGGAGATAAGTGCCATTGAAATATTTTATTTAATTGCAACTAAAATGACTATGCCAATTAAATTAACTATATATCCTACATCCATGCACCTTTTTATTCTAAGTAACAAATCTATTAGCCTGCAGTTTTCTCCAAATCATTGCTTTAAATTTCATGTGTTAAGTAAGATCAGCTACAGATCAAGTAATTTGATGATACCCAGCAGCTATAAAGCAGCCCTTAACACAGTTCCCACAATCACCCCTTGCATGCTGTAGTCACTCTTTTCTCAAGGTACAGAGCAGTGCTTGGGCCCATTCCAGGTAAAGCCCAATGCAGATGCTCTGGACTGTGCTCTGGGAAGAGCCTGCATTTCTCTGCTGACTACATAAGGCGAATTAGGAGGCTAAGCAGCTAGGTGCTTAAAACTCTGCAATGCTTGCAAAGCTAGAAACTAGACAGATGTAGACAACATGACTCATCCTACACCTAATACAAAACTAAGCTATACGTAGCTGTTAGACAACAGGACTCTTGTTATAGTTCTGTGATTGATACAGCCACTCACAGAGACAATCTAACCTCGGCTTCAGATAGGTAACATAGAAGACAGTTCTTCTCCCTTAAATGCATGAAGATAGAATGCAGATAGAAAGCAGTAAACACTTAAAGCAGACAAATGAGGTTTGGAAATTGGGAGCACAGAATAAGAAAAATAATCTTATTTTACTGTAAAATGAAAGTCTCCACTTATCTAAGTAATATCAAATGGAAACACTATATGATGGCAAATGATACAGCTCACAAATAGAGCTGCTGTAATAGCGTAAGTGGAGCCTAACAATGATTATGCATAAGAAATGTAACAATCAAATAGGTCATAATTCAGTTATAAGTCTGATAAATTTTAAGTCTGATAAGTCTACGCATCCATCCATTTCACCGTGGAGTTAAAAAATACTTGCCATTAATTATAATTATACTGTAGGTAATTTTTTTTTTAATGTCTGCATTATTTAGGTGTGTCATATTGTGATCATAAATACAGGAAACAAAATGTCTTCATTTGCTTTTTCTTCAAAGGGCCAAGTGGACAGCCTTGTAACTTACTCAGTTAAAATATACACTATGCTTTATTTAGCAGGGCTCATGGATCCACACTTACAGAATCCCTTGTGTGCACACAGCATGTATCTTAATCTATACATACAGCACACATACAAGGAATCTCCATCGTTCAGATATCAAGAACTCATTTTATCTTCTCCCGGTTGACTGTTGCATAAAAATATCAATAATCTCATCGAGAGAAGGATCTGGCCAGTAAAGACACAAAGCTGGATGAGAATCCTAGATCTGCAGGCAGCAGGAATTATCACATCATACAACCCAACAGCAAAACACCTGGTTTACTGTGGCCAAGCCTCATTGCGGGGTCAGCACAAGCAGATAGGCAGCAAAAAACTACTGTAGGGTAGCAAATTGGACAGGTAGTCCAGCAGAAGTGAAAGCTTATCTTGGCACACACCACAGGCTCTGAATTCAGGCTTGTCAATGCTCCAGGAGCAGCTGGAAGTGCTGAAGCAAAACCCAGCATGTTGGCTCTACAATCAGCTGCTCTTCCCCATCTTGCACCATTGCTTTCCTCCAAGATTTCTGGAAGTGCTGTGTATCTGCTGTTTCTAATGAAATCTCTGCTTAATTTAAAGGAGTTGCTGTGACACCTCAAATCCCTTTAAGTTTGATGGCTTTGGGTTCCTGAGAGAAGAGACAGGAAACAGGAAATGGACACAAGGAGAAGAAAGTAACCCAGGTGTAGATCATGTATCATTTGGCAGTTGTACATTAGAAATTCATTAATTATCTCAAAATTAATATTTTAAATAAAATTACATTTTCTGATTTAAACCAGCCAGAAGCCAGGAAATTCAAGCTTAAGAATGTCACCCATTTGAAGTCATTTTATTCTAGCTTGGTTTATCAGTATACTTCCCAGGAGCAAACTGTAAATTATATACTTCATGATCTCTCAAGGAGTCCTGCCAACCTGGTGATAAGTTGCTATAACAGCAGCTTGCGGTTTGGGAAATGCACTTTCCTTAGCACTCATGGCAACAGGTGACCAAGTGGTAATGACACCATTAACACATTTCACCTTTTTAAGGTCTCCCACTGGTGTTTTACTTATACTAGTTTTATGGAGGAATTATTTCATTTTGGTGTTACAAGTCCCTTGTGTTCTTAGTGGTATTTTTAAGAAAATAAGCAGAAAGGGGGAAGGAGAGCATCCTCTGGGGTATGTGATTTTGGAGAAAATCACCATCAGCAAATTCTGTCTTGTATGAAAAAGAACTTGGGAATTTTTATAGCAGATCCAATAAGACTGAGATCAACTTAATTCAATTTTCCCTTCAGGAATCAGCAATATCTGCTTTGTAATAAGCAGCTATTAGTTACTTGCCACATCTGATTCTCCAGACAGATATGTTTGCATTTGTTATGCAAATGTAGGTATGTATTAAAAAAAAAAGGCAATACCGTCTCAATTAATTATTTGACTGAGTCCTTGTGGACTCCCCACTCTAGATACACTTGCAAAAGGATCTGTTGTTATGGCTGTGGCTATGTTTCTATGTCCTTCGATATGTAGCCTTCTGGCTACTGTACTGATTCTTCAGAAAATATTACACAATTAATTGCTTACTTCTTTTCAAAAGCTATCTTTCTGACAACTCTCAATTCTTTTTATCATGTAAATACAAAAGAAATCTTCTATTTAACAACTGTAACTTTATTAACATCCTACAACTGAGATTTTTTTTACCAGAAATATTTGTCCTTGACAACTTGCTACCTACCGCAGTGATATGAAAACAAACCTATTAACTCCTTAAAGCTATTTAAAAGAAGAAGAAAAAAAAAAGACAATGCCAAAGTACTGCTAGTACAGCACAGAGCAGCAAACAGTACAGTATATGGGAGCATTATGCGGCCAGATTCTGTCTCCACAGACATCAGTTGGATATTTATCACTGAATTCTAAAGAATCAGACCGAGACTCCCACATTGTATAGCGAGAAACAGACGCTTTCAGATGGGATTTGTGTTGAATATCCAAACAAATCTGAGTATTTGATACCTTTATTATACTCTAAATTCTTGGTTGCCACAATACAAGACAGAACTGGGTTGTCTCAAGAGAAAGAAGTCATTGCTGTCTTCAAATCTCTAACGGGAGGTTACAGGCAAGGTGGAACCAGACTCTTCCAGGAGGCTAAACACAAAAAGACAGGAAGCAATGGACAACAGTTGCAACAAGGAAAATTCCAGATAGTACGAAAATTTTTATCAGTCATGGTAGTCAAAAAACACACGTTGTCCAAAGAGGCTGTGGAATCTCAATCCTTTAAGATATTCAAGCCTTGGTTGCATGACCCTGAGCAACCTGATCTGACCCAGTTTGCTCGAGTGGAGAATTTGGACCGAAGTTCTCTAGGAGTGTGAAGGAGAAGAAGGGGAAGGGGAAGGAGAAGAACTTTCCTTCTTCAAGAAGACTCATTTAACTTGTACCTTGTTTGAAAACAGTACTAGAGTTCAACAGAAATTGCTAAAAAAAAAAAGGGAGTTAATAATTGTTTTAGCTAGTACAATTAAATGTACCCTGTGATTGTCCACACCAATTGTCTCTACTTAGGCTGTCTTTTACTGTTTTATCACTGTAGTTGGAAAGTGGAAGAAGCATCTCAAGGGAACCAAAACGAAGATTCTATATATGGAACAACTGTGGTCAAGTCTGAATTTAGATCTCAAGTCTATCCAGGCCATTTCTTCAAATGCTTGTGTAGGCCTAGCTGAACCCACAGTGTTAAATCAATTTGTGCCAGTTGAAGATCTGGATTTATTGCACTGAACTACGTACAATTGTTGGTGGTCATGGTACAGAAGCTGCCTGGGGCCCAAGAACACACAGGTTATGAATGCGTCAGCGATCTGTAAGGATGGACATATGGCACATATGTTCCATGGGGCCTATTTTGCCCCCACGCTGCTCTTCCTGTTACCTCATGGCAAATACAAGGTTTCTGTACCTCCATCACCAAACAAGCTACTTCTTTCATGGCTAAAGCAGGGGCAGATGTCCCAGACAAGCTTCTTGCAAGTGGATCCTGAAAGAACTTACTGGCCATTTGGTCATTAATTCATCTTCTTTTTCAGATTCAGTGTGAGGAAAGACAACATCAAAAGTACCTGGAATAGTACTAGAAATAAAACAACTACCTGGTCTCACACTCTTTAATACAATGACCAAACAGATTTTACAGAGCTGAACGTCTTGCTCCTGTCACACTGAATGCCACCTCTTGAGACAACCAAGTCCCATGTTCATCTGATGCATGCTTCATGGCTCTGTATCTTCCCTGAGATTTTCAATTTTGCTAACTTAAAACAAGTAGTAACAAACAGGACCTTCAACTACAAACAAGAACATTAATTCTCTGATGCAATGATGGACAGCTTTAAGCCTTTAAGACCTTTGTTTACTACAAGTATTTAATTTTCTGTGCTTTGGCATGTCTACCTCCATCATTTACTTCTTCACCTGTATGCCACAGAGGCCAGTCCCTTAGCAGAAGTTGGCTAGCCATGCTTCTGATCCCTCACAATTCTCTGGGTACAGTGGATAGTCGAGGAGTCTTTGCAAGACACAGGAGTCATTCCATTAACTGTAGTTCATCTGGTCCCCTGGGATGATCCTGACAATGCAAGTATGACATAACAGGAAAATACTTCTTCAATTATTTTTTAACCAGAAATGGCAATGTCCTGCCCAGCTGAGCTTTGTAAAGTGTCACCTATAGTCTGAGAGTTGAAGTGCCCAGGGTATGGGACCATGCTTTTTGTATTTCATCAACATTGCAAAGTTAAACATTTTATTTAAAAGAAAAATAGTAAATGGTACATCATGTAATTGCTATTTATTTTCATAAACTTGAGGTATTTCAAAGTGCTATAAGACGCAGCACTAAATGTACATCATTGGAAGAAATTAAACACAGAACTTTGCAGTTACCCAGTTCTATGCACCAAACATTAACAAATACATTAACTGGAAGAAACAGGCTAGGAAAAGGCATATATAGTAAATTTCTTTACAAAAGTTTCTTAGTTCAAAAAAGTGATAAAGTAATATCTACTCAAAACTTTCACAACTCATTTTCATACGAAAATATAAGTATCAAATTTAGTTATGTATCAGCATCATACTAAAGTATACAGGCAATGTAAGAATTAGTACAGTACATAACAGAGATTAACAATATATTTGTATACAAAAACATGCTCCTCAAACATTGAGGTATTACAGTACTTAGGTATGAACTTCCAGTCTAATACTGGTAGCAAAAGCCACCTCTCATAACCCAAGACATGTACAAAAGGCAAGTGTGTAGATGGTATTTACAGAAATTCCCAAAGAGGTACAAAATGCCAACCCCTAAAGTAACATCTGTTAGAACATAAGCACCATAAAACTTAAGGATGAACATTTAAAAACTCAACTAGATGTCATCAGCAGCTCCAAATGCTCACAACACTTAAAATAAAAAAATCCCCACCATCTACAGTTCTTAAGAAGAAAAAACAAAGGCAGTCCATTGTTGTTTGGTAGTCTTGCAATAAACTCCTTGCAAGAACATCCATTTGCTCCGTACCCGGATAATACAGTCTGTCGATTACTTCAGGGACTGGACTGAAATTAAAACCAACATTCTTAACGTCAAAAAACACAAGTTTTTATAAAGAATCAAAAATGTGCAAAGTGGCAATGACTGTCCTGGTCAGCCAAAAAAAAACCAAAACAAAAAAAACTTTAGCAAGTCCGCTTGTAATCTATTTTCTTTAGCAACTGTTCTTGTCTGGCTTGCAATTTTTCCTTTTCTAGCACTAACTTCTGCTCCTCTGCCTGAAGAGAATGAACATATTCAGTGGCTTTTTTCAAGATCACAACTTTTGCAGCTTTCTCATTTTGAACCAGTTCTGGAACATGGTCCCTTAATGTGAGAAAACTTGACCGTAGATCATTACGTCGTTGACGCTCCAGGATATTATGGTTGCGTCGGCGTTCACTGTCCTCTGAATCAGAGTTTCGGGGACTTGAAGTCTTAGGCTTTGGTTGGATCGTGGGTTTTACTGGACGGGGCACCTCGATTTTTAACTTTTTCTGCGGTGGAGCCTCTTCAGTCTCCACAAATGGAGAAGGAGCGGCATAATTATGCTGCTGGTGAATTGGGGCGCAACGCTTTAAAATCAGTCCATTCTGCTGTGTCCTCACTGATGAAAAAGTGGTATTTTTAGGACGCACTGTAATAGTAAGGGTGGTAACAGACTTGTTGGTGGAGGAGCGTCTTTTCTCTACTGTAACAACATCTATTTCTTCTTCTTCATCCTCTTCCTCTTCATCTTCATCATCTTCTGGTAATAAAAGACAGAAAATAAAACAGACATTATTCTCACTGAAAATACTCTGACCAAGTATCAGTATTAATTGACAAAATACATCCGGTAAAAGCAGTAATGAAATAACTGATGGCAAAAACAAGGGTGTGCCCACCATGTGCAGTCAGATACAGATCTGTAAAAGCATGTAATACACATGAAATGAGCAAAGAAGAGGGATTTCTGAAAGCTTAATAAGTTTAATGAGTTTTTTTTTAAACACATCTAATGTTCCATCAAAATGGGGCTACTGCCCACATAATCGCAGAGGCAGAAAAGAATTTTTAGACAGAATGTATGTAGTTTGAATAGAATCGTCGAGCTGCGGCACAAAAGGCAAGCACAGAGCCACAACACAGCCCCTGCTTGGTAGAAAAGCAGCCGGAAAACGAAACAATCGCTGGGTTTGTTCTGAGGCAGAAGGTGAAGCTGCTCCAGCCGGGGACCCTTTAAGCCGGCGCTTGGTGCACTGCCAAGAAGACAGCTGTTGGAAGTGCTTCCTCACCCAAAGCTGTCAAACCAGACATTAAAGGGACAGCAGGCTCTGAAACCCGGGACGGATCACCAAGTTTATGGCGGTGGTCATAGGAACCAGCTCATCTACACACGCCAAACCGCGGTGCAGCCCAAGTGGACTTCTCTGCGTGCACGCACAGGAGCACTTTGGGCTCTGTCAGTACAAGCGCTGCTCTAAGGGGTCACTGACCTGCCTCCAGCCTGCCCGGACAGCGCCCAAGGGGACACGCACACGGTCATTCCCCATAAACCCCGTGCCCAGGGTGGCGGTGGCAGCCGCG
>VZTE01001010.1:299585-421772 GCA_013397775.1 Eulacestoma nigropectus | reverse complement strand
CGCAGCGGCGGCGCTCCCGGCGCCCCCGCGCATTGCCCGGCGGCGGCACCCACCGCTCTCTCGCCTCCTTCGCCGCGGCGCGGGGCCGCGTGACGGCACGGGACGGGACGGGACGGGAGCGCGGCGCTCTCCTCGGCGGTGCGCGGCGGCGGGCGCGGGTACGATCCCAATCCCGCCGCCGCTCGGGGCGGTGCCTCCTTGCTCATAGGCTGCAGGTTGAGGCGGGGACTGGGGCGTCGCTCGCAGCAGGCCGGTGGCGGCGGGCGGCCGCTTTGTGTGCGGTGGCGGCGGGGCCGCCTCCCTGTCCCGCCCCGGTGGGGGCGAGCGCGGGCTCTTCAAACCCAGCGGGCATGGTGGTGGGAGAGAGAGCTGGGCGTCGATGGAAGTGACTGAGGAGGGGGAGGCTGTTCGCGCGAGCGGAATAAACTGAGTGAAGCCGGGATGTGCCATGTGTCCCTTCGCCTCGTCCCCTCCGGCAGCTTTGGGCAGGAAGGTCCTGCCTCTCCCGTGTGGTGATCCCCCCTCGCATCCTTGTCACGCTTCACTGCCCAAAACCTGGAGGCTCCAGCAGTCCTTCAGTGCCCTGAGGCGGCCTTGAGAGCCGTCGGGGTGCCCGCGATGTCCCGCAGCCGGCGGAGTCCGAGGCTCGGTGGTGCTGCACAGCTGGGCACCGCGGGCAGCTGCGGGGCCGGGGTGGCTGCGGGACTGGCTCACCGGTGGTGGCACCTGCTCTGCGATGGCCCCAGCCAAGCCATGAGCTGCTGTCAGGCTCTGCTCGCCGAGCTCGCCCCTGCCTGCCTTCCCCTCACCAAGGAGATGGCTGGTTGCAGTTTTGCTCAGGAGCCTTCGACTGGTCCTGGCTGAGAGCAAAAAAGGCACCTGGAAGGTGAACCCTCTGTAACGGAGCTTCCAAGCGAGCACGATTGACGCGGGGGTGCTGCAGGTGACCTTTAGATACTCTGCTCTGAGTCACAGCTTGGCTGGAGGGGGCTGTGCAGGGGCGGGCACCATAAAGCAGAGGAGCGCTGGACCTGCTGTTGTCGGGGTCGCTGCCAGCCCCTGTGGCATCGAGCTGGCCGAGTGTCTGAGGCCAGGTTTGTCTGAACTGTGATGATTTGGACCCCATTCCTCTACGTCGCTTCGGATTCAAGACAGGGGAATTCATTGATTAGCAAATGTGCGCTCGGTACTTTGAAGATGTGAAGTCTTACGAAAGCACAGAGATTTATTAATTTCTTTTTGGATGATTTTGCTGGACAAAAAAAAGTGTGGGTGGTTGGGATTTTTTTTCCCCCTGATATTTCAGTAACCTTAAGCAGGTTGCAGCTTGTGAGGAGACATGAACAGTTAGTATGTAGCTCACAGAATGTGTGAACTGTTCATGGTCATCAATCGATGACCTTTGTGGATTGAAACAATTATATATGATTTTTTCCTTTAGTTATTTTTGTCTTCTATCTTTCCTCTGATATTTTTATATATGCAAATATTGTTATGTCCATACGGGCTGCTACTTTATTTCCTGTTAATTCATTGTAATTTTCACCTGGATTTCCTAAACAGCCTTTTTTTATTTTCCCTTTTTTTATTTTTCCACAGGTATGTGCATGGGAATAAAGCCATCAACTTCTAGGAAAGTTCTACTGTGGGATGTGATATCTTTTGTAGTACCTGGGGATGAGAACATTAATAAGACCAATCTTTTAAAGTAACTTTCATTGCCAAAAAACATCAAACCAGCAAAAAACACCCCCCCCCCAACAGGAAATGGAAAACCGTACACTGAGAAACATTACTGTGTATGAGCAGTAATTCTGTTTGGGTAAGACGACTTGTTAAAAACCCAGATCTATTGCTTTGTCTTCTACAGTTGAGAAAGACATGGAAAGCTTTGGAAGGACTGCACAAATCTTTGTGATGTTTTGACTGACACTTACCTTGGGCTCTTTTTATCAACATTTACTTTTCTTTCTCTGATTTCGTCTGTTCCTGAAATGACATGTATGAAGAAGCCTCAAGGCAAATGAAAATCTGAAATTACTAGTAGTTACTGTAAATTTATTATTATGTTGTTTCACTGGAAAAACTTGGAGATTAAGATGTGCTGATAGTAGAAGTGGGCCCCAATATAAACCAGTTGTGTAGCAAGTATATTAAGGCATTATAAGAACTCGTTATCTGGAAAAGTGGAAAAGTATGTGTAAAAAAGTATATAAAGGTCTGACGGATGCTTTTGTTCATACAGTGGTAAGAGTCTAAGTGGATCCAGTGGTTTTCAGTGTGGCCTAGCCACGAGCCTGGGAAAGCCCTGTGCTGACAGCTTGGATGTACATACCTGGGCAAAATACACAGGAAAGTTACTGATGGGCAGGGCTACTGTCCATCTTCCCATTTGTTATCATTGATTCATTAAGAATGCTGTGTGAGGCAAATTTCTCTGGCCACACACCCCTCTCTTTGACTCTCACAGTCTGCAACTATTGAGAAGATCAAAAGAAATGGTACTATTACTTGATATGTGTGCAGTTTTCTTCCTCAGAGGTGCCCAAACTTCAGTGCATTTCTAAGTTTTCTTTACTTGTCAGAAGTAATATATGTATTCTCTTGTCTCCATGTTACACTGTAAAAGATTTTATGAAGGGTCTAATTAGTTGGGGCATGGGGAAAGTGGCCAATATCCCAGTGTTCTGAGTGCACTTGGCAAAAGTGTGACAGAACTGGGACGGTTTACCCCTGTTCTGTATCAACTAGCAGAAGCTACATGTGAAACTCCCGGTGTAGGACTAGAAAGGACATAGGTATGAATACTCATAGACCTTTTTATATTTTTTTTCTTAAACAAAGACCTCATACACTTCTTGTTAGGTAGCAGTAGTAAAATTTTCAGGTGGATTAAGTATTTGGAGGTAAGTATTGAGGTTAACATAACAGTTACAAAAGCTGCCAGATTTAGAGCAGCAGATTTATTCCTGCATATGTTCAGGAAACTTGCTAGAGAGTTGTGCTGCTCCCTGCTGTGTAGTTGCTGAGGGTGTGTAATCTAGACTAATTCTCTTGCCAATCTTGCCCTCATTCAGGTGAGACAGGCTTAGGGACTTGCCCAGTGTCACATATGGAAACTGAAGCAGATTTCCCTGGTAAGTTGATTGTAACAGTCTGAGGTAGCAATTGCTTTTCCACAAGTTCTTGCAGAGTGCATCGGCATCATCCATTAAGATGAGAATATAGTGCAGAGTCACAAAGGCCTTTGGACGTCACAAAGGCCTGCAAAGAATACAGATGTTCTTGTGACATAAAAACTCTCAACTCACAATACCTAGTGCTTTGTAATGTTTCACATGACCAAGACATTGAAAAACTTGAGTTATTTCTCTTAGAGTCACCACAGAGGTTTCTAGCCAATCTCACCTGTGCATCTAGAAGCACTTTAACGAGTACCTAGCAATCAGTGGACTAATTCTATTTAATTAAAACTAATTTTGAAGCCATATGATGCATAAGGAAAAGAGTCTAATAATAGAATAGTACTGTGGCTGCTAAAAACAGAGGAGATACTGGATTTATCTTGTGGTAAAGGTGGCTGAATGCTCCACCTTTAAGTGTTCCTAGATATATCAGAAACCATCTTTCAATACGTGGTGAAAAGAAAAAGAGCTTTTTTCCTTCTGTGCTTTTTGTGTATATTTCTTCAAAAGTGCTGGGTCGGACCAGTGTTTGTGTACTAGTCTTCTCCCTCGGCTTCCTCTGTAGCTGCTCAGGGGGCATTGGAAGATTTTCATTAAAACGAGAAGGCCTAGAAACATATTTTCGAGATTTGACAGAAGTTGATAGCACTTTCTCAGGAAAACATCCTCTTTGCAACAGATTTTCAAATGCTATATTTCGCTAGATAAACATCTAAGCATTGGTTATCTTACCATTGTATTCTAAAGCAAAACAAAACAAAAATAACTTCAAAAAGTTGCAGGTAAGACCACTAAGTGACATGCTTCACAACAAGGCTGTGTACCTAGAATCACAGAATCAGTTATATTGCAAGAGACCTCTGAGATCATCGAGTCCAACCTGTGACCAAACACCACCATGTCAACTGGACCATGCATTGAGTGCCAAAGTACCACTTTAATACTTCCAGGGATGGTGACTCCACCACCTCCTGGGCAGTCCATTCCAATATCTAATCACCCTTTCCATGAAGAATTTCTTCCTAATGTCCAACCTAAATCTCGCCTGGTGTAGCTTAAGACTATGTCTTCTTATCAGCAGTTGCCTGCGAGAAGAGGCTGACACCTACCTGGCTACAACCTCCCTTCAGGCAGTTGTAGAGAGCCATAAAGTCTTTTCTGAGCCTCCTTTTCTCCAGGCGAAACAGCCCCAGCTCCCTCAGCCACCCCTCCTAGGACGTGCTTCAGACCCCTCACTATCTCCATCGCCCTTCCCTGGATCTGCTCCAGCCCCTCAATGTCCTTCCTGAATTGAGGAGCCCAGAACTGAATACAGCACTCAAGGTGTGGCCTCACCAGTGCCCAGTACAGGGGGACAATCACTGCCCTGGTCCTCCTGGCCACACTATTCTGGTACACGCCAGGATGCCATTGGCCTTCTTGACCACCTGGGCACACTGGCTTGTGTTCAGCTGCTGCTGACCAGCACTTCCAGATCCTTTCCCTCTTGGCCCCTTTCCAGCCACTCTGCCCCAGCCTATCCAGGACCTGGCACTGGGCCTTGTAAAAAGAACCTCATGCCGTGTGTCCCGGCCCATGGATCCAGCCTGTCCAGGTCCCTCTGCAGAGCCTTTCTACCCTCCAGCAGATTGACACTCTCACCCAACTTGGTGTTACCTGCAAATTTGCTAATGGCAGACTAGGTGTTTTCTAACCCAGCTTTCCTCGATCATGGGAAAGTCTTCCACCATTCTGTTTACCTGGTCTCATGGATATGAGAGCAATGATAAACTTGGTTTTTGTTAGAATAACTTGTTAACTTCTGAAAAAAATTAACAAAAGTAGTTCAGTACCGTTGCTGCTTTTCTACTTCTTGGTTTTTTGGGTTTTTTTAAAAATTATGATGAATGTAATACACGTTCAGCACGCCGAGACACTGATCTGTATTACCATGCTGCAAATAAACAGTTAATTGTCATCTATCAGTAATTCTGGGGGTATCAGTAATGCAAATTTTTAGATGTCTTTATAAATATTCTCATCACAGGTCTTCAGTTTTTCTTTGAAAGTCAAGGGTTTGAGCCTCTTTGATCAATACCCACTCCACTGTCTGTTAAAGCCAGGGAAGAGCTCTGGAAAATTAATTTGGTGAAGCCTAGGAGACTCATATTTTGCAGTTTGTAAGCATGGAGAGAACTACACTGAAGGGCAGTTTCCTGCTTCTCTTGACCCGCTGCAGGTAATAGGCAGGTGGGAAGAGGACGGGTGAGGTCTCACAGCTTCATCAATAAGATTTTCACCTCACAGTGGTCCATGGGAATGCCACAATGCCACTTCTTCAGGAAGACTTGTTCTTAATTAGTTTAATTCTCTGAAAAGCTTAGTTTAGCTAAAATCTTTTTAATGCCACAGCAGGAAAAGTTGGTCAGTGAACACTGGAAGATCTTTGAGGTTGTTAACATGGCTTGTAAAATGGCTACTTATATAATTTGTTCCCCATTCTTACCCAGTTCCTTTTCTACCCGCACCCCTCTGCTTTGTCATCATATATTCAATCATTTAGTTGTTTGAAGCATTACTACATTTTATGTTTATACGTGCTTAAATATTTTAACTTTTGTTTGGAGCAGTTAGCCAATTGTGCATTTTTATGCGAACTCACTTTTCTGACTGTCTTTGAAACTTTAGTTCAAAATGTTTCTTTGGTTGCAAAGCTTTTTAAACTATTAATTATAATGAAATATTTTACCAGATAATTCACTGAGACAAATGTGAAATGTGCAGCTGGGAAGGTAAAATTATAACCAGTCGTATAAACCTGTCCTCATTAGCTTCTTTCAAACATCTCCAAATGTTACCAATAGAGAAAGACATCCTCGGAGAGGGGCTTGAAACCTGAATTCTTTAGTTTTCATTTGGAATCTGCTTAATGTTTGAGAGGAAGGCTTTAATTTCCTGCATCTGAGATTCATTTTCAAATGCAAGCTAACAGGAAGATTAGCCTTTAAGGACTATTAGTGACTGACCAGAATGGTGTTGGTGACTAGAACATAAAAGGGAAAAAAAAAATATGGACTTGAGTGAATAAGGGGATGCATCAAACTATGCTCTCAGCTGGTGTCAGTTGAGATGGCTTCGTCCACTGGGACTGTGACAGATGAGACCACTAACAGATCTGTCCGTGATTACAACTGTAGTCTTTGGCCACAACTTAAAAGTAGTTTTCTGGATTGTTTAGTTGGTTCTTTTTTATATGCAACGTATAGAGCCTTTACTGATAACCTGTGAGACGTTCTTCAAAGCTTTGCTGTAAGCACTGTTAACAGCGAAGGAAACACTTAACACTTATTGCAGTAATGAAAATATCTTCAGACACATTCAAGACCTTTATGGAGTTTTGATGGTTTTATTATTATTACCATCCCTGCTTTAGTAAATTTACAGGTCAAAGTTTTGTTTATTTATGTCAAAAATTATTGATGTATCTCTGGCTGTAAGCAGAAATATATGAAGGGCTATGCTGCAATCTTTGGATGTCTTATCATTTCCTCCTTTTCTGCATGTCTTTCATAATCTCCCAAGAGAGAGCTGGCTGTGTCCTTTATGTCACTTGGGCTAATCCCCATGGGTTTCTGTGAAACTCTCCTGCTGTTTCCTTGCCAAATCATGGATACCCAAGCCTTGAAAAAGGTGTTTGCCTCCTGGTAAAACAAATGATTGTTAGAGATGAGAAACCAGACTTAACAGAGCTGGATTTGCATTTGTTTCAGTAACTTCTGTGATCTATTCATATGTTTGATATATTTATATGTTTTTCCAGGCAAATGCAAGGGGGTTTTGTATGAACCACAGCTTGTAAGTCAGAAAATTGCTTTGAAGTGAGCCATGATCAATAGGAGGCTGAAGGAAGTATCTTGTTCTGATCATTGTACATAATTATTGTAAAATGGTTTGACAGGTTACAGACACTGTATGTGGCAACATAAGGTGAAGCTGAAAAAAAAGACAGTACAAGATAGGAGACAGGACAGCATGTTAGTCTTGTAGCCACCTCAAAGAGGGTATGACTGAGAGAAGAAAAGGTTATATGGAATTTTGACTGAACGATATTATAAAGCACCATAAAAAAATATCCTTTAACATTACTCACTTATTTTCCCTTTGCTTTTAACAAAATTAATTATTTTATAACATAATTTCTATTTAGGCAATTTGAAACATCAGTGCAGAAGAAGCAGTTAAAATCAGAATGTCCTGGCACCCCTTAATTAAAAGAGTTTAAAAGCATCTCTGTTTCACTTACAGCTGATAAAACTGAAAAACCTATATTTAGTGCTGTTTACCCTGTTATACTTTTTGGATGTTAATTTCTCTTTTGATCATTGTATAGGACACTCTTGCTTGTTTTACTCTTAACTGAAACATGCAAAACTGTAATCCTGCTTTGGTAGTGCAAAGCTGTGTTCATGTGATCAGACATCTTATGTTAAATGTTTTTTCATCAGTAATCTAATATTTATGAACTATTACGATACTGAAGCTTTCTGGTAATGCAAGTATTTGTTTTTCAGTGACATAATTTCACTGCTAAAAACAATTTCTATTTAACAGAACTGAAATGTTCTTGATATCCGCAAATGTAATTCTGTCTAATATCAAACTTTCGAATAGATGGGCCACATTAGCAAAGGAATACAGAAATGTACATTATTTCAAAAGAGATGAAATTTATATTAAAGAATGAAAATAGTTGTGAAAACTTACGATGTTTTGTTTCTATTCTGAAATTACCCAAGTCTTCTAACAACACTTTATTGCATCACTTCGAGAGTGCTAAATATGTCACATTTTGGCAAGATCATTGCCTCAAACATACTAGTACTGTGCTGGGATTCCTGCTCCTTTGACTTGTATTCCGCGTGCAGGCAGCTAGATCAGCATTAATCAGTGCAGAAAATCACATTTGTATGCCAGGGTTTCAGACTGCTGGTAAAGACTTATTCTTGGCAGGCCAGCAGGACAGATACAAGCTTGGAAGGCATCATCCTTGCAGTGCGTCATGGTGTTGAGGACTCAATTTTTGCCTCCTCTGGAAAAAATATTACTGAAATGTTTATTTTCTAAGCAATTAAAAAAAGACCATGCTTTGGTAGTTTAATGTACTTACAAGTAACTGCAAAGTGAGTATAGGTAAACGTCAGTGGGAGAAGAGTGCTGTATTTATGCAGAAGCATGTATGTGTGTATGTGTTGATGTACACAAGTGTGTGTGTGTGTGCGCGCGCGCGCGTGCACAGGTGTGGTTTTATACTCCAACTTACCCTATAGTAAATTTTAAAACTGGTTATATTTTTCAGAAATTAAAAAAAAAAAAAACTTGAATCCTTGTCTATAATATTTTTCTTTTTTAAAGGATGATCTCAGTATTATATTAGTTATCTGCTTCTACAGAGGATTTAGGATGTGCCTACATGGGGCAGCAGAGCATGAAGATCATCCTCAGTTCACCTAGATTGAACTAGGGTGATAAATCTGCGAAGCACATTTCACTGTTGATAACTCAAGTACCAAAAGATATATAAACCGTATTTGCTTGACCTGCTGCTCAGGATAGTAAGTTTTCCCCCTTCACAAGGTTAATAACCTGGGCTCAGCATAATTTTGAAACTTCTATAGTGTATCATTCTGACACTTAACCAATGCCAGCCAGGCAACTGCATCATGTTCTAGCACGCTGTGTGGGTGCACCATGTGTAAACAGGGAGAGTATTTGTCTTAAGCTGTTAAAATAAATATTTAATATCATTCACTGTCTATTTTATTTTTCTTACTAATATTTATACTCACCTTTCAGGCCTATGACTTTGTTGAACAGTGTGCAGTAGAGTTGGACTCAGACCATAATTCTAAGGTAGGATGAAATGCAGGATGAAAGAGTTCTAGTTTTAGTTTAACCTTTGGAGCTGTAGCAGATCATGCTCAAGGTCATGTTAACTTTCATGTTAACTTTCATTTTTCCTCACTTGTAAAATGGGGTAGTGATGGTTGGCACCTCTGTGAAGTGTTTTGAGAACTTCAGGAAAATCACATGTTGGTAACTAAGCCAGTGAAAAATGACTAGATTTTTGTTTTGTAGTATGTTTCTACTAATATAATGGGGGAACAATACTCTGAAGTGAAGGTGGAATTGATCTATGATGTAGAAAGTAAGGCTAAATGTTGGAATGAGACAGAGGAATTCATTTCACCTTAAGGGATGACTACAGTGCAGAGATGTACATCTGTAGTAGTCATTATAGGCTGCCTTTCTAGTCAGTGGAGAACACTTGCCACAATCCATTTGACTTTCTTTAGATGTCTGCTTGAGGGTGAGATGAATAATGCCTTATGAATAATGCTCATTATATAATTTAATCTTACGTCCTACTGTAGAGGTATCTCCAGCTGGTCTGTGTTGGTTGTGTTTGCTTTTGTTTGGCTAAAGCACCACTTTCATAAGCTTTCCTTAAGAATAATTTGTACAAGTAACCTAATATTTGTAGTGTTAATACTACTTTTTTTCCCTTTCCTTCCCACCCATATCTGGCATTAACTTTCAAAAGTAGTTAATGAAGCATATAAATAGCAGTTGAAACTGCTTCTCATAGAGTATCATCGTCTTTGACAGTAAGTGCTGAGCATTGGTCAGCAACTGCTGTAAAAAATGAAAGCTACATTTGGCATGCACAGTGAAATGCTGAGGTGGTGATCAGTATTTTGACAAACAGCTGAGTCTGGCTTGGCCAGCTATCAGGATGGTTGCGTACACATTTTGCTATATTATTTTTATTGCGTTACTTTTGGATTTGAACAGAGGTCATGATAATTATAGAGAGAGATGTGTCACTGCTTAACAAGGTTATAAAAATGTCTGCAGCTCTTTCTGAGATGCATTGACATTTCTACTTGGTCTGCAAATTGTGTCATTGCATATATTTTCTTGATGGCTGTAATATGGATACAAGGCTTTTCAATATATTTACAAAAATACGTTTCATCCTCTTTGGAACTGGAATATTATTATATATGGAGAGTAACTACATATTAAGACTATGTTATTTGTGCAAGCTTGTTATCATGAAATTAACATAAAGAGAGTTCTCATATGCACGTAAGTGCTGACGTTTTTTCCTGGAGCTGGCTTAGGAATCTGAGTTAAAAGTAAAGGTGGATAATGAAACATGATGTATGTGTACATTCCATGTCCCATTATGCTGATAGCCCTGTATCTGTCATTTTGGAGATGACATGAAAAGATAATGAGTAAGCCTTTGTGCATATCTTGTGGCTCAGAGAAGGAAAAAAGCTCTTCTGAGGCTTGCATGTCGTTAGCGGTGAATATTGGAAAACCTCCTTCTGCTTGTCTCGCCTTGTGAGATGTGAGACTTGAAAGAACTTTCGCTTCTTTTCCTGGTTTGAAAACATATTTAACCTCTGAGAAAGGAAGCCAGGGAAGGTGTTGAATAACTTGATTTACCATCTTCTGAAATACCTCCTTTACTAGTTCTGTGCCAGAATCTGAAGTGCTGTAGTGACAGCAGCCAAAAGGGAGTGAGGATTTGGATAGAGATAAAGGGAAAGATTAAAAAAAGAAGTCTAAACCTATATTTAATCCAATGGTCTCGTTATCTGAAGCTAGCCACTTCCAGGAGCTCTGCAAACCTTTCCTTTAGTGAATGAATTGAGCCCTGTGGTATAATGACAAATACTTCTGGGAAATACTTGTGGTACATTAATGCTACAGTGAAAAAGTAGAACTGAATTAGATATAAAAAGTATGACTTTTTACATCTATGGTGCATTTGGATTATGGAGACACAGATGACCCAAGAGAGTGTCTGAGTTGTTGAAAAGCAGATGACATCCTGCTTTTCAACAAGAAAAGAGTGACAAAAGAGTGACATCCCAGGAACAGCTGCTGCTGAGAGTATGCAGGACTGGAGGGACGGGGGGACAGTGCAAAGTGTTTATCAGTGAAATGTCCAATTTTTCTTTAGTCCAAGAAAAAAATGGGATTTATTAATGCTTCTGAAGGATTTATTATAAAACATTGCTACTTGAACATGATTCTAGAATTTTAATTCACATATTTGTATTTGACTTTTTGCTGGTTAATTTTGGTAAACTTCTACTGACTTAAACCAGCTAAGAACCTTTTTCACAATCATCACATTATTATTTACTTGATGTATCTCCTGCACTTATAGGCTTTCTGGGACAGAGAATTCCAAAGCTCTAAGAAAAATGGTTTCAGGTCTCTTTGGAAGTAGATGTTTGCCCCCAAGTAGAAGTGTTCAGCCGCATACAATCCTAATTTGAGGATGTCTAGTAGTGAGGCATTGCAGAACTGAGTTAGCAGCACCTAGGTCGCCCTTGTGATTACGTGTTGCCTTTGGAGGTTTTGGCATTGGGTGAGCTGTATGCTTCCTATAATTCTACTTGAATTTGATATCCTCCTTTTCTCCCTTCATAGAAATGTCTGCTTGGTGATTAAAGGCTCATAAGGCAAACATGTAAGGCTATGTTATAAGTTCGCTTTTCCCAGACGTTATCTTTTTAGTTCTGTCACTAGAGCCTCGTGCAGGGTACACAAGGGAGTATGTCCTCACTTCTAGCTATTTTCTGGAGTCACTTCAAAGCTGCAGCTGAACCAAGCGGACAAAGATGGACAGAGAATCCTAAGCAGTGTCAGCAAGTTTGGAGCAGTCCATAGGAGTATGCATAATGACAATTTTGGAGAAAGGTGCCACACATAACGTCATGGCAGTCGCAGCTGGGCTTTTTTTAATCAAAGTGGGAAGAAAGGCGTGGCAAAACTGAAGACTTTGGAATGGTGTGAGGTCTTGAGAAGAGAATCTGAGTGAGGCTGAAGGCAGAGAGGCTTGGCATAAGAAGCTTTTCAGCGGCTGACTTGCTTTAATTAGGAGCAATGGATTTAAAGTTCAGCATGCCAATGGAAAATAATTCTCTTGCAAAGCCATTAGTGAGAATCAGTCCTTTACTTTTGTTGTTATTTAATTCCACTGATGTATGAGGTTGTCATCAGAAGAATATTTGTTGCTTGTTTATTCAGGTCAGGAAAGCTGTTCATGAAATATGTAGTCACATAGTAATTATGTCATGAGATACACTGCTACAAAACTCTCCTTAGTGAAGAGGAATTTCCTTGCACCTGATGATAACATTTTTCAAAATAAAATATGTCAAAGCTTAGAAGATTATCTTGGCAGAGCATCACACCATTAAAGCAAGATTGAATATATCCTGTCCAAATCTCTTGCTTCTTGTAATGGTGCTTAAGGCTACAGTCCTCCAATTGTTGATACTACCAGCATTTACATTTTGAATGAAAACACCCTCTTGTTACCACAGACACTTCACAGTAGAAATTCTGCACTTTTTTTCAGAACAGTTTGTGTGATATGATGCAAAATATTGTGATGGGGGGAAAAAAGCAGATTTTTTCCCCCCCTTCAAAATAATTTACCTTTAGCAATTAGAATGAGAAAGGATGGGACAGCAGCTATTTCATGCTCCTTGCCTCCCAGTCTAGGTTAAGGTTGCACTGTTTTCCCATAAATAGCTAAAAATTGCCTTAGTCTCAGGAAGGAAACAGAAGGTGCTGCAGTAGAAATAGTAGTGAAAGGGCAAGCAAAACCTTCTTTGCACTAACACTGGCCAGACATCATCAGCATTAAACTTAATGAGCCTTATTTACACTGAGTCAGCTCACACTGCTCTAGCCTTAAAGGGACCCTAAAACAAGTGAGAATGGGAATAATTTCCTTTAAGTTTTGGTAATTGACACAACTGCTCCCACAGGGGTTCGAGAGATGGTGGTAAGACAGCTCCATTTTCTCAGTTTTGCTGGACACCAAAGGCAGCTTGCAGCCTTCTTGCTGTGGTGCTACACAATGTCAGTTTCACACAATTTTGTGAATGGCAGTCAGGACCAAGTAATCAAGGAATGACAAAGGGATGAGCTAATAGGACATTGAAAAGAAAAATACATCTTTCTTGGTGTATCTTATTAGTAAAGCCATATAAAGGTGAACAAGACTGGGCAGGCTTCAATTGGAATTATATTATTTTTTCAAGAAAAGCTGTATCACCACCTGTGGATCCAAAGGTTGCTTTGTCCTGCTGTCGTTTATGAGTTTAGCTATCTTCTGTACTTAATGTTTTTCTGTGTTAGTAGCTGAGACTTGATTCTGGTAAAAAGATTCATGATGCAGATGCATAGACTAATTTTCCAGTCTGTTCCTACTATTTCTGTCCTGTACATTCTGAATTGGAGTTTACAACTGTCAGCCTGAAGAAGAAAGGTGTGGCTTGGAGGATTGCTGATACTTTCAGGATCAGATGTTCGGCCCACCGCCCCCCAACAAACAGGACTTGGTCATACCATTAGTAACAGTTCCAAGGAAAGTCATGAATACACAGCCAAGCAGAATGTGTATACATTACCTTTGTCATGTATATGTGGTTTTGTGGTAGTGATATATATTTGAGAAGAAATAACAGTGAGAAGTAACACACTTAGTTTTCCATACAAGTGACTTATAATGGTAAATGATTTTCCCAACTGCTGTTTTCCCCTACACAGCAGTTTTGCATGGGAACACCTTAATAGAAAAAATATTGGGATTGTGATGTGTGTGGGATTCATTTACAGATTATATTTATTCAAAATGAGAGGGATCAATCTTCTAAAACTCACTTTACATCATATCTTTATATAGTGGCAGAAATACCATCGCATATAGTATATTCAGCAAATACACACAAATACATGTGCTTCAGAATGTCATGTGCTCTTTGTTTTGTGCTTGCACTTTGAATAATTTCTATTCAACCATGATATCCTTTGGCATGGATGGATGCTTGTTTGCAGAACAAGTAACATAATTCCTGAGTTAGAAAGGTCATAGATGGGGCAATGGGACTGGGGACCCAAAGCTGGAAAATGTATTAGCATAGTTTAATCAGTCATACTAAATTCCACTGTGGCATATTTCCTCAACAAATTAGTTAAAAGGATTCTGGGTTCTGTCACTGGAAAAGAAAACACTTATCTTTATTCTAAAAAGATTTTTTTTCCCTTTAATTATTGTGTCTGAAAGTTTTTGGGGTTTTTTTTTTGTTGGGGTTGGGGTTTTTTTTTATTTTTATGAGTGTCACTTAAAGTTCATGCTCTAATGTTTAAACCTTATATGAGGATATTTAGCCTTTCCTGTAAATTTTGCCAGAGCTTTGTTGTGTAGCCTTGATCAAATTACTCATTCCTTCTGTCTCACTTTCACTGTATTCAGGTGATTCTCCAGTGCTGTCCTAAACTTCAGTGTGTCTGTAAAATGCATAGTGGAATGTGATGTTAATATCAGATGGAATTACTATGAATTACTGCCATTCAAAGAAGTATTAATTATTTGGAATTTGTCTAATTTGTCTTATCCAGCATGTTCTCTGGTGAAGCGCCATTACTTCAAATACTGAAAGAATGCATGCAAACCATGGGCGAGGCAGTGTGGGTTTTGGCAGAACAATATGCTTAGGTGAGCAATCCCAAGTGAAGGAGTGCAAATGTGAAAGGATATCAGTGAGATTCATCTGAATAATAACTGTGGTTGTTTCATTTCTAGGATAACCATGTGAGTTATGCAACATTAACTACCCCTTGAATAGTTTGAAGCTGAAGTTGGAAACCAATTTAGAACTGCTTTATTGTGGCCATTCTTATGCATCCTATACAGCTGGGACCCTTCCTCCTTCGTCCCTTGAGAGGAAGGGTAAGAAAGGCACTTCAGGAGGGAATACAGTTCCATTACTCTGTGGTGACTCTGCAATCATTAACAACACCACTCTTGTTGAGTTGCACTCGCAGTACATTCAAATTGAAATTCCTCCTCTATTAGAGTGCTACCTCTTTTTTACAAGTGCCTTGTAGAGCTTTATAGCTTATAAGCTTCATAATGGTGACATGCCACCCTGAAATACAACTGTAGCATGATACACTGTGCTGAAGATCTCATCTATGGTTACTTTTTTCTTAAATAGATATGACTAATGGAGTTTTAAAAACTACAGAAGTAATTCACAAAATTCAGTAATTAGTGATATGGTAAAAATAGAATTCCTCTAAATCACTTTAAAAGTTGGCCTGTTTCCATCTACACCATTTAAATAGGTATTAATTAAAAGCCAGCTGCTTCTTGCCTTTCGCATTTCAGTATTGCTCTGTTAGCTTTTTGTTCTTCCTCCCGAGGATTAAATCTGTGTCCTGCAGGCTTATCAGCCCTGACTTTTTGAATGTGACAACGCTCACTGTGATCTCCTAACTCATCAATCAAGTGGGACCATAGCCTACGAAAGGGTTTTACAGAGCCTCTTTCTTGAATAGCGCACAGTATTTCCATACTAAGGGCATACTTATGGCATAAGGGCGTACTATGCCATAAAATAATGTTTATGTTGCTTTAGGCTTAATACCATACTATTTATGAGCACAAGTGCTGAAGCAATTTGGAAAGAGATGTTAACTTTATATCCTACTAGGGAAGTAGTTTTATTACTATGTATGCAAAGCAACAGGAAAGCAAAACTTTGCTTTTATATTTTATTAGCTATCATCATCAGGTTTTGGGGCCTTTTCTTGTATCAGTATTTGCAGACATATACAAGTCTTTCATTATGAGCATACTAAGATGTTGGGAAATTAATAATGTAGCTTCTGAATCTTTAGAAAAAGCACTTGCTTTAGAAAACAAAGAATTGCTTCAGCAATGAGGCTTAAAAATGCCAGATGTAGAAAAGTAACATTGTGCTTTGGCATTGGAAAGTGGGATGGAGATGAAAGCAGTTAACCTAACTGCTATGCAAAAGAATATCACTATTGGTAGTGCCAGCCATTTAAATATGAATCAAGTCCCAACACAGTCCTGAGATATCCTAAAATCATTAAAATATACTTGAGGTTACTTTTTGTTTGCCCACTGATTTCATTCTTTGGGGTCACTTTCTGAGTTTTTTGTCATAATTGGGAGATTGAGAATTAAGATTTTTCAAGTAGCAACAAGTTGTCAGAAGGATGAATTTTAATCAGATTACAAAGTACTGTGAAATTCCATAAACCTGTGAAAGTTTGTGATACTATGATAAGCAAAGTTCTGAGATACAAGCTTTTCAGTCTCTGAAATGGCTTTTGACTGGGTTTGGAAACTGAAATTCTACACTGAGAAAATTCACGTACAATTAAATATCTTGTTTTAGTAAGGTTTAAGGCTATGTTTATTTTTTCATGCATATTTTGGTTTATTTTTATACTATAGATGACGTCTCAAAAACCATTGATAAGAATACTGAGAAGTTACTTACTAAATGAGCTTGACCGTGTTCAGTCCATTTTCCATGGGAATTCTAACAGAATGGAATTTCCTGTGGAAATAAGTGTTGTCCTTGTTGTGAGAATTTACTGTGTAAGAGCATGTTTGCTAACCCCATTCTGAATCCAAAGTATTAATTACACCCAGGAAGTGGAATCCTAAAATATAGATTGACTTGTATTAAAAAAAAAAAAAAAAAAAGAGTCTATGACTTTACAAGGTATTTTGTAGGAATGAGAAGATTATTCTCTAGGAGCCGGTCTGGAGAGCCATGCAGATCCCTTGCTGATTGCAAATGAGTTGTGAAAGTACAGTCTAAATGAAAGCAGCTAATGATGATACAGATGTGGCACAAGCATTGCCACATCGCAATTACTACTTCTAAACTTTTAGATGCCCATTATCACTGAAGAAAAAAAAAAAAGAAGAAAAGAAAAGCCAACTCAAAAAACACCCAAACCAACCAAGCAAAACCACAAAACGCCTCCTAGGATGACTGGTTTTATGATAAGAAATGAAAAGACTGAGATAGCTCATAATAATCCGAAAAAATAATTTTCCAATCTGAGATGTTAGCAAGCATACTCATGCTGCAGGTTTAATGGTTAATTGAACGTGTAAATTATCATTAAAGCCCCTCTATCTTAGCTAAAAACTTTTAAAATGTTTTTCACTGAAATTAAATGCTTTTTTATCATTATATCTCTTGTCTTCCTGAGGTTCAGTCTTCTGTTCTTTACCTAGCAATGCATTTTATTTAAGTGCTGATAATAATGAGGAAGTCAAGCATTAATAGAGGAAAGGTTACAGCTGTTCTTTATCCACTTGTTGCTGACATAGAATTTGTTCAATTGATGTTGCGGGAAAAATTCTGGCACAAGCAGAAAAAGATGTGATTCCAGCAATTAGAGAGATTTCCCTACCATTATGGTTGGGTATGTCATTCCAGAGGAGACCAGAATCCTCTTGCACATGGAGCATACCATTTCTTCTCAGTAAGATTTTATGGTTGGCCAAGTTAAGCTGGAAAGAGACAAAAAATGAGAACTATCTGTTTCCTGTGCATTTGTAGTAGACCATTAAGGTATGTTCAGTTCTGGATCTTGGTATGGATCCAGCAAATGCCAGATCTGCTTTCCTAGCCTCACGTAGATGAACATTCATGGGGTTTGGCAGCTTCCGAACAAGCTTTTTCAGGAAGGAGGGATTTGCTATGCTTTTTGGTTGGTTTGAAACCATGAAGTGTTGCAAACAGTCAACCTTCTTCATTGCTAGTCAAACTAGTTTTGGCTTGAAACACAAAACAAGTGTCTTTCTTTGAAATCCATATTTGTAATTTCTGTAGAAAAGGCCTTCTATTCATTATTCTTTCATGAAACAGTAATAACACAACTAAATACAGATGGTTTGGGTTGATATCTAAGTTTAATTTGCAAAAGCAAGTAACCTCACCATGAAGTGTTAACTGAAGTGGGGCCATGTGGAATTACCTTTGGAGTTCCCCAGTTGGTCCAGAATCTATTTTTCTGCTGGCATGCACATCTTTATTTGTAGTTATTTCAGTTCCTCTAAGTGATAAACTCTGTCAGTGTCAGTGTTGAATGATAATTGAGGATTTGATCTCTTGTTATGCCCAAAAATCTATCTTAAAGAAACATCAAATTTATAAGGAAACTTCACATTTCAAAATAACTCTGCATTCTGAGTTCAGCTGTTGCCTGTTTATGTCATGGTCTATCTTCATGGAAACACATGCAGTTTTTTACTCTAGAGTTCCAAGTTTACCCAGAGCAAAGGATGTCCTCCTCCAAAATCATTCTGAATAACATTTTACACTTTATAAACTGATTAGAAAGTCAAAAGAGGCAGAATATTGCTGGAAGAGAAAGAAAGATCTCAAGATCAAGTAAATAAGAAAATGCCCTATAAAAAATTAATTTTATACCAGTCCTCCTCCTGCTTAGCAAGTCACTTTTAAACAGATTTTCAAAGTTAGGGAGGAATTTCATGTTCTTTATTTTCAATTAGCCCCAGTGTTTTTGGGCCTAGACTTCAAAAAATACTAAGCACTATAGATCTAATTGGGGTCTGTACTTGTACTAGGTAAATTATTATAAAAAAGAGAGTGCATAGGTAACAAATTAGATGTCTAGAATTAATGATGTGTTTATTGTTTTGTCATTCTTCCATAGAAAGAGGGAATGATAATTCTTGTTCACAGCAGAGGTGTGAGATAAGTTCACTACCATTTGTAAAGTTCTGAGGTGCCATAATGGTATTTGAAACTTAGGAGGAGCCCATAATAACCCAGTGTTTAAATGGCCTGCATATTGAATATGGGCCAGGGAAACTCAGTTGTGTGCCATATGGGAGAGAGCAGAGGAACAAATATTCAATTACCTATGGGAATGTAATCAGTGCCTTGAGTGGTTTTGGTCACGTGATAAAGCATTTACTGCAAGACCAGTGCATACACCAAAACATGCTGTCTGTATCATTTGCCTCTGTTTTGATTTTACAGATGCTTAGTTGAGCACATGCTTAAGCTTATTATTAAGCATAATATAACTTTAAATACAAATTTATTCATACTACAATCGATCTATGAACAGATTCATGATCTTAAATGAATAAATACTGTGTCACTGGATCATTGGATTGGAGGTAAATGTCTAAACTGTTTCCTATTTCTAGTTAGCTATAAGCAGTTTGTAGTGCTTGTTGATCACCACGTTGCCAGGAGATGAGCAGAGAGAAGCAACTGGTTAACAGCTGGTTGCATCTGGTCACAGCCAGGAAAGCACAGCAATAGAATAAACAATTCAGTTTTCAACAGCTGCATTTGCAGTTACAGTCTACTGAAATCAAATAAGTGCAGTTTTCGAAGTATAATTTGTGAGTTAGAAACATAAACTATCTTTAGAAACATTTAGAAGTAGCGAGAAAAAAACCTATCCTTATTTTATAATTTTTTTCCTCTTTTGCTATTGTAATTTTTAATTCCTGTCTTTGTTTTAAACATTGAGAACATCTACTAATAAACAACATGCTTAAGCATTTTAATTCTCTTCTGTGTTTTGCACCCTGATGTACATTTCTGTGTTTCAATCTCCAGAGATTCTGTGCTCTCCTCTTTCACTTCAGGGAACACTTGAGTACTGTTAGATGTTTCCTGATAAACACCAAGGACCTTGCTAACAGTTTTTATTGTCCCTGGGAAGTCACCAGATACAATATTGATGAGTAACTGTAGAACACATTATTGAAGAACTAATTGGATTTGGAATGTTGTCAAGTAATGGATTCCCTGAATATGCTACTGAAAGCCATCTAGAGAATGGGAGATGGTCATACTATTTGAAGACATCATGCCTGGGGCCGAAAATATTTGTATCATTTCTCCATCAAGGTGTCAGCTTTCTCAGATGCCATGTTTGTATTATGAACCTGTCTTGGAAAGTAGCAGCCTGGGAACAACAAAAAGAACCATAAGATCACCTGTATAGCAGATTATTAAATCAGGGCATATCAAGTTTAGGTGAGATTTTGGCAGGTCAAAAAACCTTTCAGATTACCTTTTGATCCATATACCACTGCACCTGCAGGTGATGTTATGTACTGCATTTCCCTACATAAAAAGCTATTTCCAAAGTTGACAGGCAATAGACAAAAAAGTTTCTCTAAATTACCAAAGAGCCTTAACAGTTTCTTCAACGTGTTCTTATCTCCTGAGTAAATAAAAACTGCCTAACTATATATTTACTTGGGAGACTAAAAGGCTTTCTTCAAAATCATTACTACTTCTTGCATAGGTAGTCCATATTTTATGGTGTTCAAGACTTTTTATTCACTTTTTCTCATAAAATGAACCAACTTTTGGGGTCTGTTTTCATAATATTTTATTTAAGCTATTTTAATTACAGTAGCAATTTGTCTGAATAAGGACAAGGGGAGCGAGCCCAAGGCTGTATTGTAAAACATCCATGTTGCTGAAATAGTTTGAGTCTTTTAAGAACAATCTTTTCTATTTCAGATTGATGCGAACCAATATAGCAATTAAAAAATCATTGCACTTGCAAACAAAAATCATACTAATATGCCTTAGCATACTTGTCATATTAGTGCATCTTGTTCAATAGACCATGCAGGGTCTTATGATGTTTTATTTATTTATTCATCTGAACTTTGGTATGCAAAAGTATCATACCAGAAAAGCCGGAAGAGATGGTGACTTTCTACCTATAATTGTCACATAGGTAGATGCACACCTACATGTACTTTTAAAATGAGCAATGTTAAAGATGATAGTTGAGCCATTTAACTTTATGTAACTGTATGTATGTCTTTGATTCATAAAGGTCATCAATCAGATACCTGAAAACATCCCTTGGTGAGTCCAGGTGTTAAAATAGTGTATTTTTCATCCATCACATCTTCACTCAACCTAAAGAAGTGCTAAAGTTTATGTTATTGACCTTATAAGCACAAATCTATCGCAGATGGTTTTTTACTTTACGCATAGTCACAATGTCAGCCCTCTGGACACAAGCTGGCTTGTACCAATGGAATAAATGTCTTATGCTAGAGCCAAGGCTGTAGGTAGATTGAGTCGGTCTGCACTTTTGTAAAATTCTTGTTTCATTTGAAATGTATTGCAGCCCTAGAACTTGTCTTTAGGTTAATTGTTTGAAGGAGCTTGAAATCTCAGAACAGGCTGTACAGAGTTCAGTTCATCCCAGAATAGAAGAATGAGGGGACACAAGAAACAGAAGGAAAAAAAAAAGAAAAGCAGACAAAATAAATGCCACTTTTGGTCTCAGTAGAGTAATAAGCAGCCAGTATAGAAAACATGCACAATATTAAGGGTCCTTCAGTCTAGTACCTCTTCAAAGGGACGAGAGAAAGAGTCTGGTCTGATCTCTGGCTCCTCAATATACCTGACAAGTGCTAGGGAAAGGAATGGACCCCAGATCTTCGGTATCAGCCCATCGTTGCTGTCCGAAGGAATGGCAGAAGTAGTTGCTTATTTTATAATAAATGTATTTCTCCTGATTTGTTGCAGCATTTTCAAAAGGTGTGAGTGGAGCATTTTGATCCAGGAGATCCATACACCAGTACTCCCCTGTGAGTGTGGACTTCAGCTCAGCTAGATTAAAAGAGGGAAGTGGAGACAGTGGTCATGTCTTGAAGCAGCATTTAAATGTGTAATTTTAGCCAATCCAAACTGAAAATGTGTGTCCCCATGCTCTTTTCACTGATTACAATGTCACTGATAAATCATACACGTGTTTTTACTGCATACTGGTGCTATTTCTTGGTGTCAGTAACTGCATGCACAGGGATGATGAAGGAATGGCAGTGTTTCACCCTGTGAGTAAAAGTAGATACGATGATTGGGGTAGTCACAAGGTACAATGCTACTATATGTGCGTTTAGCATGGCGTACTCTCATACATTTTTTTGATTTTCCAAGAAAGCAAGACCAATGCAAGGGACATTTCCCAGAGCCATGCCACTTTAGTGATAAGAAAATTTAAGCTCACTATCATCACATAGCAACTTCTGATGTCAAACACTATGACTACTTAAAGAACAGTCAGAAAAGACTGAGAAGAAATGGAATTATTAGAAAGCATTCTTTCTGTTTCCCTTATCCTGTTGACCACTGTATTCTTTCCACTCAATGTATAACTCAGTGTCAGCCCTGAACCCGGTCCTGATCCAAACACAGAAGGGGGGAGATTTTTAAATGCCAGCCATCTGTTTGCTCCTTAAAGGAATGCTGGTCAGCTACTGAAGCCACTGTCAGTAACAGGTAGAGGAATGTGAGGAATGCTTAGAAAAAATGCATAAAATGTATGTCTTGTTTTCTTATCTCTTCTCTAACACAACAAGATGACACTTACCATCAGCCCTGTAATTGTCTCTTGGCAAATTGTTTCATTACTATTTCCTGCCACAGACAGAACAAATTGTCATTATTCTTCTAAACTAAATTTCTGCTTGTCTATGTAAATAAACATGGTGTGGCCATGAAAGGTACCTTTACAAAGTATGAACTACCATCTGCTGTACTGTTATACTATTATGCTTCTGAGTCTTTCAGACAGGTTTTTGCTAATATCAAGAAAATAATTTTGAAAATGATTATTCAATGCTATAGTTGTTCATAAAATCATTTGTTTGTTTTTTCTTTTTCTTCATTTCTGTGGAATTTTCGGGACCAGCAATAGGAGAAAACAGCAGACAAATGGCGGTCTAAGATGCATCTGAGCAGAATACTAGAAGGCAATAAAAGTCACATAAAACTCTTGTATTCTTACAGGAATAATCCAGGAGAAAGCCAAATCACAGATTTGCATATGATTTTATTGTATTATTTGTGCCATTTTCTATGGCTTATTTTGTCTGTGATGACCTTGAGCAGTAATTTCCATTTTAACTACAGTATTTCACTTTTTTTGAACCTAAAATTAGAAGTCTGAGGCCACTTTGAAAAAAGGTTTACTTGCCTAATCTGTAGTTGAGTTTGAGATTAGAAGCACTGGTTCCTGAATGGTTATTCCCTCAGAGAGCAGTGGAGCACTGCAGAACTATGAAAGCCGTCACTACAGCATGGAGAAGCCAGGTGATCCCACTGGGAATGATCGGCATTGCTCTGGAACAAGCACGGCCACTCTGCTTTTGGGAGAGGAGTGCGTCTGTCAAGCTGGTGGATGCTGCATATGCTTTTGGGAAGGCAGCAGACATGAAAGAGAGTTAGCACTGAAAAAAATAGCTATGTGGGCTTTCAGCTAATGTATCTCGGCACAGTGCCATGGAGCTATGCGGGTTTATTAAATGTAAGAGCTGCTGCTTATGTGTAAATTAGGACTGCCACCTGGCTGGTTTCCAGCTGTCTTGCCTGGTTTTATTCTGAACTTGCTGGCTGCTGTTGGAGCTACTGTATAGATTGGTCTGGACATTCTCAGCAGACGTTTCCTTGGAAGGTGTATGGTCTTTTCCATGTTGAAGACAACTGCATTTTACCTCTGTTTTAGCAATAAAGAGCCACTGAAGTCACAGAGGTAATTATTCTGAAATGTTGATGGTGGTGACAAGTTAAAAAAAAAGGTCACTTAAAATGTAGTAAAAACAGGATAGCTTCATCCAAATAAAATGATGGTGAAAAGGCCTGCAATCTGTTTCTTTTTATAGCCTTTTCAAATTATAAGTTTGTGGATGAATTATTATTATAATAATTATAATTATAATAAGTTACAATAGAAATAAGTTACAATAGAAACATATTTTGACACTGCATTCTACGCCAACAGAAGCTAGTAGATGGAAGTTTTACTTCCTAAGAATTTTAAAAATGTCTTTGTTATTTCTTTCTTGGATTTTGTTTTCTGTCTGACTCTAGAGATATTCCAATTGATAAACTTTGGATGCTTAATCCAGTTATTAATAAGGACCATTTTCTCTGTTTCTTAAGAGAAGGTGCTCAGTGTGCCTCAACAGCCTTTCTTTCACAGTAGCCAGTACAAGCCACATAAGACAAGACTGAGAGTGCAAGTGCTGGATGTTTTAGTTAATTTTGTGTTCAAAGTGTCTGAAGAATTATTTTATGATCTCACTCAACTGCCATTTTTAAGACAGAGGTGATACTTCCAAAATTCAGGTAATATTTCCAAAGTTCAGGTGGGTGTCCAAATTTGCCCACACATTTCAAAGAGAACATTTGTATTCTGACCATGCACAGGAGTGTATTTCTGTGCTACACAATACATAGCCTAACTCAGGTGTGTTTGGTCAATGGACTTTCATGACTGCCTTTTCTTGCATTTGTGAAGCTGTATCATCTTTTTTGCAGCTTTGAAACAGTCTTAGCAACCTGTACCAGGCTACAGAAGATTTGCATTCTCTTGTATAGATGAGAAAAAAGAGGGAACATTAATTCCAAATAAGTCAGCAACTCTTTTTTTTCCCCACATATAATAGTATCCGGATGTTTTACTTCTGCTAGAAACAACTCACTAGCACCTAATACTTACAATATGTGTATAAACAGAGAGGTCTTGTTTACATGCCAAATGCTTGCACTCACCCTGCTGTCCAGTGCTGGGAATAGAATTGTGTGGCTGTGAGTGATTCTGGTCCTTTGCAGAAATTTTTGTGCTGCAAAATGACTATTGAGATCATCACGTGTATTCCTAAAATGTGGGGGAGGGGAAATGGAGGTGGGTAGCATGGGTGTAATTAAAGAAAAAGATGAGTGCCCTTCTCCAAAAATGATTCATTCTTGCCCCTAAGCACAATACAAGTGTTGAAAAGCCCCCAAAACAGAAAAGAACCCCCTGTTTTCTGCTTCTGTTAGCATTAGGTAATCTGCTGTGATCAGATGTTCAGCACATCACAATACACTCATTTCAAAGCTCTCATTTCAAGAACTTGGGAACAAAAAGCAAAGGAAATTTGATGAGACATCCACCTAGCTTTCAGGATCAAGATATTGTGTTCAGATTAGATTTTAAATTAGTAAGTGCTTATTATCATCTTATATCCTAACAATTCATACAAAAATATAGGAATGTAAAGATGAGACAGCTGTATCTTGTAAAGATTCTACATTCCTAACACAATTTTCTAGCAATTCAGATAACATCACATCTGTCACCTTTACAATATCTTGCTTTGATGTCCCTGGCATTTGTGTGTGGGGGAAAAAGTCCTAAGGATGCTAAAGTTTATGAAATAGCTTTGCCTTCAGGGACACTGACAGTACACAATCTGCAGCGTATCAGCACACCCCGCCCCGCAACAATTACAGCTTTTTAAAATTTTGTAACATTAAGACAGCTTGAAAGCACAAATTCCTTAAAAGTATGTACTTACTGTTTATGCCTGTTAAAATTATCTGGAAAGATATTTTTTGCTAATGGATTTTAAATGTTCTATAACTTTTGAACACTATTAATATATATGTTGAGTTTTACTCTTCCTTCACTGAAAGTCATGCAGTCTAGCTGACCTTCGTCAATTATAAACACTTAACTGCCAGCAGAGCCAGTTTTGCTGGCACCACATATCAGATTCCTGAAAATATTTTCAGGACATTTTCAGATACTGGGTATGTCACATCAGCTTAGCATGTTCAGCAACCATCTCATTCCTTTTTTTCTGTAGGAGAAATGCTTCTTTGCAATTTTCTCACAGCTGCAAGAAGCTAAATGAGCTGGGTCATGACAATAACACTCTGAACCCCAGAGGAGAACCATGTATTAGGATATAACCCTGCTCCATTTCCCATTCAGGACAATGTCAAAATTTCTATTAACCAAAATAAAGGCAGAAAAGGAGGCAGTGTCTTCTGCTTACCTGGCACAATGCTTAAGCATGAAAAAGCAATGTTGTTCTGGTATGTGCCAGTTAGAGTGCACATATTTCTGTTCAGATGCTCTGCATGCAATCCAACTGTGCAATGAATATGACTTAGAGCCTCTATTTAAACATTTATATTTGAGGCTCAGCTAGTCCTGTCTTTTGCTTCAAACCATTACTTACTTGCCTTTCTAATAATTCTACACTTTTCGTGTGGTTTTGACAGTGGATTATGTCAAGGTTTTTGATCTACAGAAAGTACAATGGATGGCTGTTGGGACTTTGGAAAGTGAGCAAGGACAGGGAGGAGGCAGAAAATTTTGTTTGTGCAGTAGAAGTTTTATTTTAGCAGAGCACTGGGCTATTTTCCAATGAGGGAGAGAGCTGTAAAAATAGGATGCTCTGTGAGTCACAGCTAGAGGATCAAATATCCTCACTAGGATGCAAATACAGTGTACAATCAAACTGAAGGAGATGTGAACAGACTAAATTGATATTTGATAAGGAAAACGAGGAGTCAAAGATCTGCATACTAATGCTAGGAACCGAGATGAAAAGCAGAAGGAATTGGAATTTCTAATGATGAAGCACTTGGACATGATCCAGGCACTAATTATAAGGAAAATACAGAATTGCTGAGTATATATATTGGGGATGGGTTCTGAATTTGGAGTTATGATCTATGAGTTTGTATCATAATCCATCCACCAGCCAACTGGACATAAAAAGGATTTGAATAAACATCTTCTAATTATAGTATTTTTAAAACAATTTTCTCAGAGTCCTTAAAGATTTGGTTTCTCCTATACCTTGTCTCATGTTATTTACTTGTAATCTCCGGAGAAAATGCAACAACTTCATGAAACTGCTACAGTGTTTGTGTAGTACCACTATTCATTAAAGGGAAACAAGAACTGGGTAATCACAGGTTGGAACGTGGTATGAGTCCTAAGAGGGAGGGTGAGAGAGGACTCACACGTGATTCAGCTAGAAAAGAGTGAAGAGTGAGGAGCATAATTGATCAAGGTCATTTTCTGAAAATTAGATTTTCTCAAAGAATTTGGTGTGATACTTTGGCAAGGTTATGATTGTTTCAGAAAACCACTGTGTAGCTCTATTTGGACTCCTGCAGGGCGAATGACTTCATATTACCTCACAGTATTATTCAAAATACAGCACAGTACACTAACAGTAAAGCATAATAAGAGATTAAGATACGGCTAACTGACAGATCAGAAAAATAGTTGTCAATAGAGAGCCCTCATGCAGGTGTCTGTATTTCTGCAATAAATATAAATTTTTTTCAGCATTTTCATCAATGTCTTGAAAATTGGTAAACTCACTACCAATGAGGTTTCTGAAAAATATAACAAAAGGTGCCCTGCAAACTGCTGAGGTGAGCAGTACAGTCAAACCAGAAACTTCTAATGAACTTGGCCCATGCCAAATTGTTTCTAGTGACAAGTAGTCAGTGTGAAGATATCTGAAGATTTTTTTCATCTTTCTTCTTTAGTTTCTCTGATCCCTCTGCATTGCATCTTTGGGTTCTCTCATTGACATAGTGATTCTGTTGTCTTCTAGATGTCTTATGAGTTCTCTGTATTCAAAAATATACCAGTCTACTCCAGATGTGATTACTTGGCTACATCAGTACCAAAAAAACCCCTAGCCACTCTCTCATTTTGAGGGCAACTATCATGGTCTGGCCATTTCCATAGTGTTGCATTTTCCTTGCTTTCACATCGGTATGGTTTCATCTAATTTGCCCTTCAGGAGTGGTCCTCAACCTTTGCTAGTTCCCAGGCTTTTTTCTGGAGTAGTGACAAAGTCAGAACGCTGGCAGGGACTGCTGAGTATTCTGACAGTGTGGGTGGATGAGTTCCAGGGATGAAACCTGTACCTGGGTCTGCACTATGTAATAGTACAGATACAACCTTTCTGTCTAAATCAGTGTTCTGCCTCATCTCTCTGACATCTTTTAATGTATACTCATCTGACAATGGAATTCAATGAACATGAAGTGAAACATTCCCTGCCTGTGATCACTACTTCTAAAAAATACATCCTCACAGCTACTGCTTTTCCTGATCTCTACTGCATTCACTCTTCATGTAGAATGATAACCTGAATGTTGCTTTCAACTCTAGACTCTCCTCAAGCCTCGTATCCTGCCTTGGTCCATCAATAGTCCTAAGCAGCTTACACTCATAGTACAAAAATGAAAAAAAAAAGGAATAATAATAAGCATAAAATTATATGGGGGCGGGGAATTTGAAGTGCACTTTCAAAATGGGGAAGGATATGGAGCACAGGAAGAGTCATATAAGAGAAAGCAGGTTATGGAAAACCATTACAGTTAAACATGAAATTCTAGAAAGATATATGGATAGACAGCCAAAGAATATAGACAGGGAATTGATTTTTCCTCTTCAAGTGACCCTGCTCATTGGATTTAACTAACCAACCATTTTTTTCTGCTCAGGAAAAAAATAATGTAGACATACTTTTGATGTTCACATTTTCAAAAGAGATAGTGAATAATTGGAATCAGTATAGAAAAGACTCATAATAATATTCAAGGACTGAAGAAAATACCATAAAAGAGTCTGTTTATCAAAGCTGACTGATAAAAACATGTAAATACCTTCTTATTACCTGATGCTGAATGGAAAGTGCTCTCACCCTTGACAACAGCTGAGATGTGAATAGGAAGAACCTCTTCCAACCTGAAAAAACTGTTAGAACGGAGAGGAATATTATGCTATTTGCTTCTTTTCTTTTTAAGTGTTACTGCTTTTATATACTAGAATATATTTTCACGTAAAGTACTTAGTGTCACATAGGTTGCTTGTGTAGGCAACTAGAAAAGCAATGGTACTTTTATCACTGAAACTGTAATGCAAAATTAGTTCATAAATACAGAAGAGCCTTTATTTCTGACTATGGATGAGTTATTGGAAGCAGTGCCTAAATAACTAGTATAACTTTAATGTGGTACATTGCCTATACCTGCAACTTGTTTGTACTATTTGTTTATCCTTCCAGGTGTCCAAAAATGGGTGTAAAACACATGGAAAGCAT
The DNA here is from genome assembly GCA_013397775.1 of Eulacestoma nigropectus. Classification (NCBI taxonomy): domain Eukaryota; kingdom Metazoa; phylum Chordata; class Aves; order Passeriformes; genus Eulacestoma; species Eulacestoma nigropectus. The sequence continues at coordinate 392,744 of VZTE01001010.1, read as the reverse complement.
ATGCTATGTGGACAGATTGTTGAAGATCTAAAATATAAAGCCCCTAAGCCAATTCCTGTGTGCTGTAACTCCATTTAATGCAACTGAAGTGAAGAAAATTTTACCAGTGATGAATCTGGCTCAAGCTGTTAATTTATTAAACAACATGAAGAAGGGAGCAAAATAGTGCTTTTTTCTAAAGATATTTCCTGAAGCTATCTATTAAATATCAATGCACACCATACAGAAGAGTTCTTCACTGATTCATCAAGACTTTATAGAACAGTGCACTGTGAGCAGAGATTGCAAAATGAAGGATTTTTAGCTGTTTCGTTTAGCTATTTCTGTATGGGGTTTTTTTTCCTTTGAGGAAAGCCCTGCATCATGCTGATGAGTGCAATGTTAAGGACTACTGTATAACACCACTGTCATCACACCATCAAGTGTATTGCATTCCTCAATAAATTTCACCACTAGGATGCTTTTAGAAAAAAAAAAATCTGCCTTGATTTTTACCCTTCGGTTCTACCCTCTGTGCCATGTGCTCAAGTCTTTGAGGGACAAATATCCCTTGCTTTTACTGAGAATAGGTGAAGGGTCAGCAGGGTCTTAACATCCCAGTTAAGCGCCCAGCAATATGAGGGATGAAGCCTGGCTTTCATTTGCTATCCAATAAGTGTATGTAATGCACATTAAGACTGGTACAATTTAAAAAAATGTGAATTTGGGTTCACTTTAGTGAAATCAATGAATTCATTGGGTCCAGTATCTAACCCTTTTAAAAGTGTGGCTCCATTGATTGAAAGCATGAGAAGGATCTCTCCCTGCATGTTGTCCTGGGGATTGAATAGTCTTCAGCTCCAGAAAAACTGAGTATTAGAACTCTAATTTACAATCAGCACTGTAAAAAGCTTTGTCCTATTCAGATTTTCTGGCAGCAGCAGCAAGCATAAGTGTGTTTATTGAAACCCATTCCAGGGCATTGTAATTGTCCTTATTTAGGCAGTCTTAAAGAGAGAAATATATAATTCATGGCAATCTTTAAAAACTGGCTGACCAAGGCTCATGACAAATGCTTAGAAATGGGGATTAAAACCTGAGCTGCCAGTGAGATAATTAGTTTATTCCAGCACACTGAAAGGCTGTGGTTGTGATGATGATGGGTGCCATCTGATGAGTAAGGAGTCATGTTACAACTCAAGTACATGCTCCCCCTTCCCCTCCCCTCTCCTCCAGTATAGACCTTGTTTAGACAGCTATGATACTGCTTTCCAGAAGAGAAAAAATGAATTGTTTTAACTCCTCTGTTTTCTGGTTCTTTTCAAATAGTGATTGACAGTCCCCATTTGGCTAGAGTAGGATCTGAGACCAGAGATGTCGAAGAGAAATATTTGCAAATTCTGTCCTCACTCTTAAAGTAATTATTTTTAGTTTCCATCAAGCAGGCAACTATACCCAGATATTCATAAACAGATTCCTAATGCAAAAACTGTCAGTAAATTGGCCATATTACAAAACAAATTGTTCCCTCTGCCAATAGGTTCCGTGCTCTGGATTTTCTTTCTACCAGTATTGCTGATCGCAACACGTGAAGACTTCAACTGGGTCATCATTTTTATATAGATATGACAGCTGTGGAGGGAAGGAAGGAGGGGAAATTAGGTATCTCTTCTGCTTTAGCATAACTGCAGAGCACAGAATAATGTGCAGCTAGTCAGGAATGAATTCAGACAGGCAGCAATCTTCACACTAGATAAACTAGTGTGAAGAGTGGACTATGGACATTATTAAACTCAAGTACCTGCCTGCAAATTCTTATCCTTCAATCTGTGAGAGTGAAATTCTAAATTTCAGATGTATGACCACTAGCAGTCTCCTTACCATGTGTTTTACCCACAAATAACAGGAGAATGAAAAAAATATAATTTTTTTTTTTAAAATATGTTCCTAATCAGAACAGCGACATTGCTTTATAAAATGTCAGCTGGCTTTGAATGTGTCAAATACTCTTTTGCCGTCTTTGCTCTTTTATTACCTTCAATTTATTTAGGTTCCTAAATTTACTTTTTGTATTATTACAATGCTTTTCACGTATTTTGTAATCAAACAGTGACACAAAGAAATATTACTGGCTTTCTTATGTCAGACCTAGAGGTATGTAGTCCATTCTAGGGAGAGTGAAAGTGGAAAGATAAACCAAGTATAGGAAAAAATTTCATAAGCTGTTAGGCTGCAAATGACTACTCATATTAGGAAAAGAAATAATAAAGCTGGATCTTGAGAACTAAAGCAATGGCAGCTCCATAGTTAAAGACTGAGCTCTTCAAACTAAATGAAGCCAAAGAAACCTTATTGTGACAGGTGGACCTGTCTCTGCAAAGGACATGTCTAGTGAAAAGAGTTTTCTCCAATGAAGTTGTTAACAAGCGGCAGAGGAACTGAAATGCATCTATTCCAAAATATATGTCAAGCCATAGAGCAAGAATCCAAGTGTGAACAATGCAGATGGGATTTCTTTGCATTACCCAAGTAAACATAATGTAATACAAAAGTGTCCATTGGAAAGACTGAAATGTTATTCAAGACATAAACTTGCCACTTCAAAATAGTTAAAATTGCAAGGGGATAGCATGCATTGTATTGCTTTTCTTACTCACCTAAGACTCACTCAAAAGTAGTATGAATCTTTCCAACTTGAAACTCATGTCATGGTTAAGTTGTATTCATGAGATTCCTGCTGATGTCACTAGGACATTAAAAGGCAAAGCATCTCCACATCATACAAATGTTGTGACGATTTTTACCACAGATAACAGATCTTCATTGCAGCCTAGTGAAGGAAACTTTGTTCTTGGTCTTTAATAAACTTCCTGTCACATCTATCACTCCTGGGCTCAATAATTTCAAGCTTAGTAAACTTTCTTCTTTCATGATTAGTGAAGTGCCTGTAGCTGGCTAACAGAGGTTAGTTATTTTCTAAATGTCTGCTTTAGCAGAGTGTAAATGACTGGAGAAGACAAGGAGTGCAATGCATGCATGTAATACTTTGATGTGTGGAGATTAAATATTTTATGAGGCTAATCATTTCCTGGTGCCTCGAATGTGCAGTTTGTGGTTTTGGGGTTTTTTTTCTTTTCTGTATTCTTAAAAAAGTGGATAGTTGTGTTATAACATTAGTGATTCTGAAAGCAAAGGCATTTCTCTTGTGAACTGAGTCATATCTCTGTAACTCCTTTAATTTAGGTCAATGGTTGAGCACATGACCTGTGTTTATGTAGCATGATCTACTTTTGATATGGTAAGAGCTTACATGGAAACATGCACCTTGGTTTGGGGAGACATGATCAATGTCCTTCCAGTGTAAGCAGGTTTTATGAAATGAACGAACCAAGAGCTTTTCCTTGCAGCTTAATTTGTAGAAGCTGCTATCATCTTTTTTAAGGTTTTGTTTCAGGAAAAACATTATTTGTGTAGTTACTACCACCACATACTGCTTTTGGATGCAGGCTAATATAACACTGTGTTGTGTGAATCACTCTCTGAGTCTGACAGCATTTTATAGTGATCCCTGTGCCAGTGCTAAACTCTGTGGATGGTGTTCTGAAAATGTGCGAGCGAGCTGGGGTCACATCAGGCCAGGATTAGAACAAGAGGTTTCTAAGCAAAAAGATTGTATTGATGGAATCAACCATTTATGATTTCTCCTATAAAAGACAGTAACTTTTAAATTCAGAAGCTAAGTAGTTCAGGTAAAGCCTGTGTCTTCAATTGCGGAAAATTAAATCTGGAAATTCTGCGACTTAGCGAATTCCATGGCAGTGTATGTGGAATTGCAAATAGAGACAGCTTGGTTACAAATGGCTGTCAGACATGGCTTGCACTATCGAGAGTTAAGCAGAGATGGATGATTGACATCAGCAGCATATTTTTAGTTAGGAAATGAAATATCCATATAATAACTATTTTTAACTTTTTAATCATAAAATAGGTTGAAATAAGAAACAACCAGATTTAAAAATGAATTTTTCATTGCATTAATTAATAAATGACTTTTAAAATTGCTTATTCATAAGAAAATTGATCTGCTTTGTTGACTTTTTCTCTTTCCTTCTTCAGATTTGTCTCCAGGGCAAACATCTCTTCAGCTACACACCTGGACTAGAAGAAACCTCACATTTCAAACTCTACTTGTTATGACAGTGCCTGGTATGATGATCCTATTCCAAAGCTGGAGGTGTGACGAAGTGAAGTGCAGTTGATAAAGCAGCTAACCCTTCCAAGTCATACTGCTGTTTCAAAGCAGTTTTGTGTCAGATCTAGGGGGAAAGGGTGTAATTTCTGTGTACGAGCCAGGAAAATCAGTCCAGTGTACTTCCTTGTCTAGGACTAAATGCTTTTGTTATCATCTACAGTAAGATGTGCTAGCAGTGCTATTTAGGGTGAGATTCTGTTTTTATACTGCTGCTCTGACAGAGTACTGATGGTAAGAGGGATTACTGAAACTGGCTTTGTGGATGGGGAAAAGACATTCCACAGAAGAACCTGGGTGCAGGAGAGTGCTCGTGAGGGGCTTACATAGCCCTCTGTCATTGGCTTTTCCTGTCTTCACTGGTTCCTCTTCTGCTGGACAGAATAAAGAAATAAATTGTTTTACTCTAGTCTAATCTAATGTTGGTAAAGAACACCACTGCCCATCCCCCAGAATTACTTTGACATTTATGCATATGTACAGGATGAGGCAGTCTCTGCTCATTGCCTTTATGTCACACTTTGACCTTAGAGTATGCTTGAATATTTTATAAATAAGATGGATCCTGTTTATTCCAGTTTTTATGTTCACCACAGTTTGAACTGCGGCTCCATTGTGCAAAAGAGATGCAAGAACATTATCTATGGACTCCATTTTGCATTACACCACTCAAGTGTCTTTTTTGTGTCTCTGAACAGCATCAGGAACTCTGCCTTGCTCATCCTACTCCTTGGGTCAGGCAGGTTGTAGCAATGGGAAGTTGCTATCTACAAACCTACTGTTTCAACATATTGTTTCACTAGTTTCTTGCCAAAAAAAACCAAAAAACAAAAAAACAAAAAAAAACCTGCCTAAAGGACATAAAATGCAACTGAAAAACTCTGTGTTTGACAGAGGGTGGTGAGGTGGTGGGAGTGCTGAGTGTTTACTTTTAGACTCTGACATGAAAACAAATTAAACCAAATCCTGTTGCTGGAGCAAGAAATTTCTTTGTGGTACATGTATTATCTTAAGCTTTTTCTTCCTCAAGACTTAGCTTAACTAATATTTGAAACTGGTATGGTCTGCTTAAACTCATGTTGGTGATAGGAATATAAATGTGAATCTAGGAGGTCCTAAAATAGTAAAACACCAAACAAAAACCAAACCAAAAAAAGACAAAAAAACCCCTCACAACAATAACAAAAACAACAAAAACAACAACAACAACAACAACTAAAACAAAGCAAAACTAAATAAAGCAAAACCAAAAAAAAAACCAAGGCAAACAAAACCAAAAAAAAGCAGGATTGAAGCACCACATTCTTAACTGGAAATCAACCCTCATTTTCTACTGTTAATTATTTTAAGTCAGTCAGTCTTGCATTTCATTTCCATAAAAAGGGCATAAGAAAGGCTACAAATCTGTGTCTACTGTGAATGAATTCTTTTTTTGAATCTCTACAGCCTACAGTATTTAAATTATGCCATCACTGAATATTTTTTCCCAGTCAGGAACTAAGCCTAATGAGCCAAGAAGAGAATATTTATGCTCAAAGATACCTAAGGAGCTCAGAAAATATACAATCATCACTTAAAAGTCTTCAGAGCTGGCTCGAAGCAACAGTTTGCACTGGTGAGGCACATAGTAGCAGCTACTTTGAAAGCAGCTCCTGTAAGACAGCTACCACTTTCTATTTTTCTGTGTTTTCTTCACATTCATTTCTATTACACCCTGAATCTTTCATTAGTCTACAATCGATATTTTGAGCTAGAAAGCAATTTCTATGGGATTTTTTTTTTAATAACATTACTTATATATAAAGGATGAGATTCTGGTTTCAGTTATACCTTCATAAACTCTGCACATTTGGTGTGATTTACCATGGCTTTGCATACACAGTTTGGCAGGCTATTTGCCAAACATCAAGAAAGTTAAGTACAGCATCCTAAAGTTGAAAATTAATGCTTATTTTAGCGATTTTAGCTATTAGGTAAATTGATGCTCTACATAAGAATATTCTATTATTATACTTGTTTTCACTTCTTACAGAGAAACTGAATTGGTATATTTAGTAAGAATTGAAATTTAGTAAGTAATTGAAAGAACAGGTTGCTGAAACGTGCAAAGTTATGAAAACCCTTCATCCAAATACGCAGTTATAGTTAGGGGTAATCTCAGAACAGGGAAAAGATTGGTTTGCAGCTCAATTTAGTGCCATCTGAATGCCAAGAAATCTCCAGAATGGTTTGAGCACTCTATGCAGTGCTCTTGTAGGCTTGCTGTTATCCTTAGAGGGCATTAAAAACATCTGGATGTATCCAGGATGCAGGAAGGTTGATTTTCCTGGAGGAAAAGGTGATGACTTTCCCTCTCCTGACAGTGCCACCTACACTTTCTCTCTGCTGGGCTCCTACATGCAGAGATTACACTTGGCCGTGGAAGTGGTGTTGCCTCACCTCGCACTGGAGATGGCACACAAACCAGTTCTCTAATGGGAATCCAACAGTTGATGATCCAACCCAATGATCCTTTGGGTCCCTTCCAACTCAGCATATTCTATGGTTCTATGATTTACGCTTGAGTGAAGTAAGAGTGCAGAGTGGACAGAAGTCAGAGCTGATATGTTTCACTCAGTTATCCAAAGTTGCCAGCATCCCACAAGCAGCTCTGTGCAGCATGAATTGCAGCATTAGCTACTTCAAAAGCATCAGGTCTGTCATATTTGATGCTGGATTTACTTGATGCACTTCAGCATAGCAAATCCAAGAAGTCAGAAGCAACCCCTGTGCACTGAGCTCAAATCAGGCACAGCAGTGTACTTTTTGTCCATGAGTTCTACTTGGCCATCATCCAAAGAGCTGTAGCTATAAATTACTGCTAGACATCAAAGTCTTCTGCCATAACTAATGGAGTTGTCTGGTCTGATGATATTTCTTTAAAGAACACGTAAAGGATTGTTATAGCAGCCTATAATACAATAAAATATATTTTAGGTATGTCTACATTTTATACTGTGAAGAGTATTCATCCATTGTGTCTACTCAGAGTGGAATAACAAAAAGACATATCTGCTTCCACACTTAAATTAAGAGCTGGGCCTCAACAAGGGTTATTACCTTAGGCTAAATATCACATAATAAGGTCAGATAGTTTCTTCTCAGTCTGGAAGTGGACATAGGCAAGCTTAGACTTGCCCAAAGAACGTGGTATAAGCTTACACAGTTTCAAAAGGGCTTCAGATATGGTCTAGTCTGCATGCAAAAGGTTTTGAGAGTAGGATACAAATAAACCTCAAACTGATCGGTCTTAATCCAATATCAGAGTAGATTTTTTGGTCAGTTTATACCTCCTAAGAAGAGGTTTAAGTTAAATTGAAAAGCAATGCTTTAAGCAGAGCAAAGCTGTTTACACTGAGGATTATACCAGCGTGGCTTCACCTAGACGGCTATATCAGCATGAAGGATAAAATGTAGACAAAATTTGCAGATGTACTGTGATAAAAATGTAATAAGATATAAGATGGAGAGGAGGAAGGACAAGAATAACAACAATAATTTATTGTTTGTATTTCACAGGCTTTGAAAAACTTTTAAAAAAGAAAAATTCTCTTTCCTGTTTCTGTGTGAAAAACTCAAACAGACAATAGGGTAAAATATTTCTACCAGGATTTAGGAAACTACTCTGCTGACTATAGAGAAAATGCTGCCAAATTCAGGAAGTAAACAGGCTGAAATAAACAGATAAACAACATTTACTTTTCTCAAATCTCTTAAAGTAAATCTTCTCTCCTAGCAACCATATGGAAAAATAGTTCAGACAAAAATGTTACTGGTAACTCCAAGTTGCTCCAGTGAAAGTATATTGTGCACGGCCTCTTGCATCCATGGCACGTTTCCCTGGAAAGAGTTTGCCCCTTCACTCTCCAGCACAGTTAAGCATGCTGTATGTTGTTACACATGCTGTCATAGTCTGGGCAAGGGTGGAGGATTTGTAAGCCTCCAGATAGGGGCTTAAAAGTTTGAGACAGCAACATTTTTAGGTTTTGGCAAAGATGGTGTCAACTGTCTGGCTCTCAGGATTTCTCCTGTCAAGTGGTCCATGAAGCAGCATTGGCACCAGCTGCACAGGAAATAAAGTATATCTGGACCCTCAAAGGGAGGTCAAGTACCTCATTGAAAACCTCCAGCAGGCATCAAAGAAAGAGTCAAAAGGCAAAAAGAAAAAAAAAAAGCAACTGAGTTGAGAAAAAAAACTGAGGGAAAAGATGTGTGCTGGGTTCAATACAGCATGTCCATCACCTCCACACCCATGGACTGGCCCTGTGGAAATGGAAACAGCACTGCTAGAACTGGAAATCCTCATGTTTCACTTCAGTCTTTGAGTACAATTACTATGTCCGAAAAGTTGAGTGTTGTTGTTTATTGTCTGTGTTATACCGTCTACTGCTGAAATGAATTGCTTCCTAAATTTATTCTAATGTATTCAAACCAGATATAATGGAGAGACATGGCTTATAGACTCCTAGAACAATGATTTCCCACCAGTGACATTCATTGCAAGAGCAGAGAGTCAGTACTTCCCAGCTGAGGCCTTTTCCAGAATGCTCCCGGCTGGAGCAGAGCTCGCTCATGCGGAAAGGAAGAAGACCAACTGCTTTTGGGTGATGTGCAGAATAAAGGCTGTGAATTCCTAGGACTTGATCAGCTGAGATTCTGAACGACCTTGACTCCCCCTGAACTCATCAGGGCCCTTGGCACCTCTTTGGATCCGTCCTCTGCCAGTGGAAGCACCTGTTCTTGGCCGTGGTGGTCTCTGCTCCCCTTCTCCACCACAAGGCAGCCCAGCCTCTAGCCACCGAGTGTAACTGTGGGTGAGATGGTATGCAATGGCTTGAGATGTAGCCTGTGTTTTGGCATTTTCACAGACAAGCTCAAGAATTCTAAGGTTTGAAAAATAGCACAGAAACTCTATTTTTTCAGTGAGCGCTGCTTTGGCAGTGAGTCTGCTAGATGTTCTGAAGCAGAATAAGCAGCATTCAGCCTGTCCCCACCATCTGCCCAAGTCCTGTTTTCTGTCCTCATTCAGCTCCATTGGAAAATATCAACAGAAAGTGGAGTTTTCTTTACCAAGAAAAATCATGTGTTGGTTTGTACTATAACTTGTGAGTTCTATGTATTCCGGGAGAATACAGCTACAGTGCAATTCATGGCAACCATTTGAACTTTCTGAGATAATCTGCTCCAAAACTTGATAAGAGCTCTTGAACTATGTTTATGCTACACACAGGGCTAATCTGGCAGCTGGCTAAATCTCATTTTCTGCCCAATTGCAAAATAAATGTGACAAATGAGATATATTCAAGATATAAACCACTGATTTGGGAACAGATAGAAATCTGACCAAGTACTGAGTTACAAACTCTTTTTTCCCCAAGTGTCTTGCATGATCATAGAAAATCCTTCTGGTGAAAAATCCAAGTTAAGGAGTGACTGCATTGTTAGCTGGGCAAAACAGAGAGAGAACAGACACAGGTTATTATTTATTTGTTACCATCTATGGTAGTACCTTGAGGACGAACTGACCATGGAGACACTATTGCACTGTTCACTGGACAAATCCATAGACAGATTCCTTCCTGTAAACAACTAATGCTTGAAAGAATGAAGCAGACAAAGTATAGAAGGATACAAATGCAAACTTTTTATGTAGAACGCTGAGGCACAGTCAAGATTCAAACTCATTGTTTCTCAATCTTTTATATAAGTTTATCTTTCATTGCTGTGGAGATAAAACTGTACAGTTTTTGCCTTAGTTCAAAGCAAGGGATGGGGGAAATCACTCTAGCATTGATAGCTTTGCCTTCCTAAATAGTCTGTTCTGTTTCAGTTATTCATTTCCTTTCTGAAAATGTTTTCCATTATTTTTGTTTGAAATGTATGGTATATGATTGAAATGTATTTCACCTGAATATTTGGTGTCATGTATTTTTATGATCACAAGAAGTGTCTGTAAATCCTCCCTGGAGTAATTCTACATCTCTCAAATGTCTACTTTTTCTGAGAGGAATCACCCTCTGGAGGAGGCTCTCATGGTCCATAAGTAAAGCAAAAGCCTGTATCACTAGCCAGAACTGTAAAATTTATTTCTGAAGACCCGAAATCAAATCAAATTAATTTTCATAAAACTGATACTGGCTTTACTGGTACACCTTTCAGCAATATTTATTATCATTAAATAAATGCCTAATTAAACCCATTAAAAGGAAAGCAATGTCTAATAAAAACCCTATGCCAAGCAATTTGATCCTAGAGACCATGAAATCTGGTGGAGACTGCTATCACTTCTACTGAGCTATTAGGAAATATTCTGATTCTATAGTGACAAGTGACAGCATGAAATGTGGTGACACCTTTTGATACAAATGACAGACAGGCTGTATTACATCTGACCCCATTTAAGTGCCTACTGCATCAACTAAAATATATGAGTAAAACAAATGGTATCACATTTATTCTCTTGCATTGAGGCCAAAGTGGGTTGTTTTGACTGAGTGTCTGCCTGCAGTTTCTCCCACCCTCCTAAACAGAGAGGCCATGCAGAAAAGCTGTGTTGGGAATGGCTCCTCACATGTGCCTCCTCTGAGCTGTGCCTGATAGTTATTTGGTAAAGCTTTGGCAATTTTTTTTGTAGGGATGCTTGAATTCCAGTGCCCAGCACTGCTTCCTGGCCATGTTTAATTTCTTAGTGTACAGATAGCCTTAAGGTGCAATTCATCTCCTCCCAATACAGACATCAAATGTAGATGAATATTTCTCCCACTGTGATCTGTGAAGCATTTGGTGATCTGTAAGAAATCACAAGGTGATTTCAAAATTGTTTTGAAAAAACTTCAAAACAATTTTAACTATAAATTTAAATTGTTTAAATATAAACAAAACTTAAATATAAATGCGCACATACCTATATTTCCAGGCATGCAAGCAGGAAAACAAAATGGAGGATAAAGAATGTCACTGTAGTTTTTTCCCAGGGCAGCTGAATTTTATTTGGATATAAATGAAAACCATCATGGCAACACTGTACTAGATAATTCTTGGCATCATTTCAAAAAGGTTGTCTGGAAGTAACGTTTAAAAGAGTTGAGGAACAGCAGGCGAGATGACTCCTGGGTGTCCATGCAGCCCTATGACTCTGTTCTGTTTGAAAGGATTTGCAGATGCATCACCTTGAATGGGAGCCGGTTTCCATGAAATCCAGGTATTTCTTTCCTGTACTTAGGTGTAGAATGAGGCAGAAGCAGGAGGTAGATGGAAATGAGTCTCATTAGGAAGTTGAACTGGCAATGAGCAGTGCACTGAAACCATGATAGTTCTGCTGTTCCGAGTGTGTATTCTATCACCTCCCCCCACCTGATTAGTTACTGTTTCAGTTGTGCTGCTCTTGATGCTAATCATGTTCCTCCTGTACTACCTGAGCACCCCAAACTTCTGACTCACGTCTCTGTCCCCCTCCCACACTGGGGCCCTGTTATCTCTGTGAGGTCTCTGCTGCCCTTCTTCCCCTCCCCAGCAAAGTTCTGCTGTGGAGCAGAGTCTGCAGTGGGGATCTTCAGCCCAAAGGTAGGAGTGAGAAAAGAAGATAATTCTCATATTGTAGTACTGAAAATGAAGGGCAGAAAATCCTGGGACAGGAACTGGTGGTCAAAGACATTTTCAGGGGGTGGAGGGATCATAGGTGGAAGCTTAGAGCCTTTCTGCACTGCTGTTTCCATCACAGAGCACCATGTACAAGCTCTAGCCCCCAGCAAGATCCAGTTGGTAGAGGGATGGGACCTAGTGAGGGGAAGGTGACTCCTGCTGTCCTCCTCCTGCATCCCTGTCTAAGCAAACATCTTGGTTTAATTCTGCCTCAATACTTTTTAAGTTCACTACTGAGAAATATTTAAATGAGGTCGCCTGAGGTTAGATTTGGATTCTGCAGACATATTTTGCGTGAGACATCCCTGGTATACCCATGCACCGCATTTCTCCCATCTGCATCACTAAGTCTGAGAGACACACTTAAACATTTAACTTTATACAAATTCATCCTTTTGTGGTCTGTTCCAATGTAATCTGAAATTTCTATTAACTAATTTGGCCATCAACCAGTTTGTCTATGCCACATAATAGGGTTTTGTACAAAATGGGTTTTTTGGTGTGCTAGAAATGTCATGTTTTAATCAATGTCTCTTTCAATGTTAAATCTAATGGAGGCTGTAAGTGAGAGACTATAAATGCACAGAAAGAGTTACCATGGAAACCAGAGCAGTATCTGCTGGGTACCCCACACTGGCAGCACGGTGCAGCACTGCCCCGGTGCAAGGCAGAGGCTTTCCAAAACATTTTCACCAGTCACATCAAGGATTTTCAAGTCTTGGAGCAGAGAGCTGGGTGCTGTTTCGGTGGCAGATTGTAGACTGGCCAGTGTCATGATGGTACGGTGGCAGCTGGTGGAGTCACCTGCTGAGCTGGCACACACTATGTGATTTGGTACCTACTTCTATGCAGCTCCTTTAGCAGAACTTGTGCGCCATTAGCAGCCAAATTTGCTGAAACCTTAGGCCACAAGCTGTGAATTTTCACTCAGATATGATAAACTTTTACCCAGTCAAGTACACCAAGAAACCCCAGAGCCCATTCAAGCCAGAAGATGAGGAAGCTGCATGCATTAACAGAAGCTGCATCCTCAGAGATAAGAAAGGAAACCACTTCTTAGAGACAGTGAAGGTACCCAGTGAGGGATGGGAAGACCCCAAAGGTCTACCAAATACTACCAATACTACCAAAGGTCCCATCTGTCACATGAAGGATGGGGAATTTAGAGTGCAAGGGAGTAGTTGTTTAGCAATTTCTCTGTTTGAGGTCCCTCTTCAGAGGCACCCAGCTTGAGCTATAGCCCTATTGATATAACAGCTGTTATAGAGGAACCAAACCTGGCCATGGTGGCTGGTCTGCGTAATTTCCGTAACACACAGCAGGGCCCTCACTACTGAAAGACAGGTGCAACAGTTCTCTTGGCTGCAGGCTGCACAGTCCTGACTGCAGTAAGGAGAGATGAGGCTCCAGAAAAAAATTCAGAGGTTCTACACAGATCTGGACTTGTAATCCTCTGAAGCTGCAACTTCTGAGTTTTCTGGCTTGACAGTCCTCTAAGAAGAAGGGTTTAGGACCTGCAGGATAGAGAAGAGGTTTGTCATCCAGAGGATCCTTGTGATGTAAGAAAAGCCCTTCTGGCAACCTGGAGGGTACTTCTGCTGAGGACCCAGGTGCTCTCTGCCATCACTGTGCATTTCAGTACTCATTCAGTGATAAGTGCTGCAGAGTATTAGCTCCTCAGGACCCTGCCTTGTCCTGGTCCCACCCATCCATGCAGCATCCACAGAAAATGGGTGCAATTACTCAGAGGAACAGTGGAGCAAAGCCAAATTGCTACAAAGAAAACATAAATTTCATTTTTTCTCCTTATTCTGAGTGACAAAGTGCTAGGACACCTTTCTTGGTTATTAAAACTAAAGAAGTTTTCAAAGTGCCATTTATTTATTATCTTTTCTGTTTCATTTCCTTATTCCAGCTTCTCACGGCTCAGAAAATAAAACTACACTGAAAGCTCTTTGGAGCAGGGATCATTATTATAGTTATTTTCAGTGCTGCATGATCTCAGTTCCTGCATAAATCTTGTAGTCACTGTTGTGCTATACGTGCAGTAATAACAGCCAGGACCGTCTACTAAGTGTTGCTTATTACATGTGTTCATTCCCCCCTTCATGCTCCTGGGCTTGCACTAAGCTCTTTTATTCAGTCTTTGGTAGGAAATCCAATCTCAATTGAAAAAAAGAAATAATATATATGCTTTTATTGTAACTTCTACAAATACTGGACATATTACTTTCTTTAATATGTGGAGTATTTAATGCATTTCAGCTCACAGGGAAATGAGCCTTCCACTTCCAAGCATGTAAAGCAGCAGAGTGAAAGTGGGCATATTTCAAACAGACGTGAGCACTCTCTCAAGCTCACTCTCCCTTGGCTCTCAGCCACAATTTTAGAGCAATTTGCCCTAATCTGCCATGTGGTTTTCTTTCTTTGCATTTTATAAAACTGCAGGGCTAAGTGAATGTGCCTCTTCGATAGTACTGACACAAGCCTGATTTAATTTAGACTTCCATATTAACATACCAACTAAATCAGTGCTGCAGCCTATGAGGGATACTTCAGTGCAGAAGCAGAGTTGTCATTAGTTTACAAGTGGTTCTAGCCTACAGCCCTTGAACTGGTTCTTCCTTATGATTATTATTTCTAGAGGTCACTCCAAAAGAACATCAGGCCTACTTGCAGCAGCATGTGACCCCCGTTCCCTTCCCAGATCAAACCAGGCCTCCAGTAAGGCATTATTCAAGCCTGAAATCACTTCCGAACAGCAGACGTTCTGAGTAAATCTGATTCATCATGTGGAAGATCTCTGTGCCTGCTGTATGAGAAGCATCTCTGACTGAGATTTCCAGCAAGCCCTGCCAGTGAATCCTTTTATTCAAGGAGTCCATGCAGTATACTTTTGTATCACAGATGGCTCCAGGACTCAGAGACAATTTCCTTAAATAGGCCCTCACACCAGGCTTGTCTACACATTTTACTTTGGAATTTTTAGCCTGTAACAAGAATGTGACATGGATCACTAAACATACACTCTGTGTGTTTTAAGCACAAGAGTTTCCCCATAAGCTGCAGCAGATCTGCTGCCCTGCCTGGTGCCCCCGTACACTCATCTGCATGCCTATTTATTCTTTTTTCTGGATCAGTTGGGATGTGGATGACAGGGTACCGTGCTAGTATGGGCTCCTGGGTCCACAGCAGCATGTTTGGCCTTTGTCATGGTCAGCACTCAGGTCAACTGATCCAGTGAGGCTGAATAAAAACCACTTCCCCAGAGGGAGGCTTTACATGAAAGAATAATACCATTTTGTAAGAAAATAATTATAGTTCTGAAGTTAATTGTAGTTAAAGTTTAGTACTGTTATATAAAGAAACAGTCACAGAACCAGGGAGCAGGAGATACCAAGCTCTTGCCAAACTGGTGTAATATGTTAACCATGAATGAGAACTTAACCAATATGATAATAAAACATGGAAGCTCAGAATCCTATACTGAAGAAGATACTCATTTCCTGTAACACATTGTATCTTACTTAGCAATAATAATATTGATACTCTCATCTGGGTATGAACAAGTAAGAAGCAAAGAAAATTCTGCCCTGTGTGATGGTAATGCTGAACTATTTCAGTCTAAACAGATCTACTTTTTTTTTTCTAATTGAGGAAATCTAAAACCCCAAGAAAAGACAAGGTAATGCACCAAAGCAGTCCAAACAGCCATCATTTTTCAGTCAGAGGCCAAATTAGGTCATTTTAAGTCAGTATTTTTTATTAATTTCATGTCCAGTATAGATAATTTTCGGTTTGATTCTTTGGTAGATGTGGGCTGCTGACTAATTAGTAAAATCACTTATCATATAGGAGTTAAGTTATAACTATTCCTATATTCTGCAGAAAATGTTCTCGAATTGGGTTCATAAATAATAAACAATCTTGGAATAATCTGATATACAGCAGAATTATTGAACTGGATTTTATCAATTAACTAGTCCAGAAAAGCAGGCAAATGCCAGAGATTAAAATCTCGAAACTGTCACAGGAGGAGTTTTTATGGAATGGTCCAGGGATGGCTAAACAGTATGCAATCCTTTCCTCACTGAGAAATATTAACCTCACATTTCTCCCTTCAATATGGAGCTCTCTGCCACCTGGTTGAATTTAATTTTGACCTGGGTCTCCCACCTGTTGGAGAAGATTCATTTTCCATTAGGTATTTAAACATGCTCAGAATCAGCACAGACACATTATGCACAAGAGTGAGTCTGGGGACACACCTGAGACACTGCCCCAGAGAGCAAGATGATACCTACAGCCTTCTGCTGAGATCTACATTCAGTATCCCTCAAAAAAAGGGAATTCAGAGAAATAAAGTTGAGAGAGCTTCAAAACCTACAGATGAAAGGTAGCTGATTCCTTATCCAGCAGTTTTGCTAATGTAACATCTCAAAGTTGTTGTTTTTCCAGCCAAAACTATTTCATGAATTTGACCTAAATTTTTTAATAGTTTTGGGACAACCAGAATTGCATTTTTCCTCAAATAAACTATTCATCAGAAAGAAAATTACTGCTCTTGTCACAGAACACCAGCTGCCTACCCATTCAAATAACAATAAAAAAAGCTTTAAATTCAAAAGAAGCAAAATTAAAAATCTTAGAATATCTCTTAACAGTCACAGAAGGCATGTAAAAAGAAAAAAAATTTAAAAAGAAAATGAGGAGGAAAGCAAAAGAAACATTGAACACTATGAGATAATTGAAAAACTCAAGAGGTTATTCAACTAAACAGATATCTTTCAGAAAATGGAAATCCAGCCCAAATGAAGCCACAAAAAAAAAAGTGTAAAAAATAGCTTGTAAAATGGTTGTTGGGATTATGAAATACATGTGCTTATGTTGGTCCTATTATTTTGCACATATCCTACACAGTGGAGTTGTAAAGGGCAAGAAGGGAAAGTGAACAGCAAGCAGAAAACTGAAGAACAAAAGATGAATTATGCAAATGGATCAGATTTGTGAAGCTGAATTTGTTGCCTCCCCAACAACTTGAATAACAGTGTTTAAATACAACTTTCTTTTTGTAGAAAGCACCACTTTCTAAGCAGCCCTTCCAAATGCTTTCCCATCTGTTTCGACAAATGTGATAATAAGGAGGTTATGCTGCAAGTTCTAAAAAAATCAAGTTATTTGTCCATACTAGAAAACATGAGACAGGTAAAAGGTTGTGCCAGTCACTGTGCTCCAAGTGATCATAATCCCAAAAACCCTTTATATTCTTAACTTGGCTTTGCATCCTAAGAGATAAGTACTACCAATTTAGGTTTGATCAATTTAGGTTTGAAGGCAGAACAGGGCAAAATAGATCCCTTACAACTCTGCCCTGCATGAATGTCTTAAGCAGCTAGAAAAACGAACCATGCCTGGAAAACGATCCAGCAACTAGAAGGTTTCATTGCCCTGAATGTGAGCAGTTATACAAATGTGCCTGAAAATCTTGGTATTTTATTTAGCTGTGGATTCAGAATCGAGGGAGGCTTTTTAGTCTGTGCAAGAGCAAAGGACTCTTTCTGTTCAGGAATACTCCTCGAGAGCAGCGTTAGGAGCATGCAAACTGGGCTGTAGAGGCCTGACAAAAGCAACCCTCAGCAGTGTCACCTTCCATGTCCTCTTGCTACAAAGGGGACGTTGGCTTAGCTGCTGGAGTAGGAGCTGAGCTTTAAACTTCTGGCCTTTGTATCCTGAGTCTGTTCCAGTATAGTTTTGAAGTAATTCCACTAGAAGTGACTAGATTTGTCAGTGTGTGAATCTGGGATGTGTTGTCAGAATCTGGCCAGGGCTGATTCTCTGTTTCTGCTCTTATTATTCTCAATGCAGCTGAGATTAAAAAAAGGAGAATGGTCAGAACGGAAGCTGAGAGCATTTCCAAAGTAGGGTAAGGAAACCTTACAAACTATACTGGGATCAAAATAATAAGGTATGTGAAAGAAGTCACATAAATACAGTGCTCTGGCTTTTTTTTAAAACTGTATCATTATAGACCTTTGAAACAACCTCTGACACCAGAGGCACAACGTGACCTTTTTGAAACTGGGTGAGGTAGGAAGTCCAAGCTACCCAAATTTCCTTCAGCCTTTTCAGCATCACTGTCATTTTCACAGGTAGAAGATCATGGGGTTTATGGATCACTGATGTCTATTTCCTAGATAAACTGAAAGAAATCAAGAGGAAAGAAATGAGGTTTTCTGGGTAAAGAGATACGATGTACCAGAATGTTGAGTATATTCTCCCTGGAAATTTTCTGTTTGTGGTGTTTAACTTTGCCCCTCCATCCGAAATGTCCAGATGTGCAGTGGTTTCCCTGGAGCAGCAGATCTAACTGGGTTTCTTTCTGAGCAGCCCTCAAATTCCAGAGAAAATGTGACTCTGGGTTGACCAGCTATATGTGTGTATCTGGAACACAATGCAGATACGTGTGCACTGAGCAGCCAGCCTTCTCCTCACAGTAAATCTGGCATCCTCCTGATGCAACAGATTTACTACCCACAGGCAGAGCGGCTCTGCAGAGCACAGCTGGTGGGGCCAGTGCTTCTGGGGTGATCAGTGCTTGTGAGACATGCCACTGCCTTGGCAATCCCTGCCAAAAATCCAGCAGACTCTCTTCTCCTTTCATGCAGGTAATGGAGGATAGACAACAGTTTTTTAGATATTTATCCTGTGGAGTCAGATGATGAGAAATAGCAGAGGTTGTTCAACAGACGGTTAAAACAGCAGAGAAGGTGGTAACACTGCTTGCATTGCTCCTGGCTCCTCTTTGGCCCTGCAGGTGGGAGAAGGCTGGGTGCTCATCCAGCTCCACTGCCCTCCAACCACCCCTTCCCCAAACCTCCCCTGTCCTCTGGCACCCAGTGTGAGGAGAGGCTGTGCCAGGGAGTCCCTGCAGGCACATGGCTCCAGCTCTTCTGCACAGGTTCCTCCTGACTGCTGACTCTGCCCCACCATCAACAGCCTGAGGAGCACATTGTCACCACAGTCATTCAATGCCCAACTCCTTCTCTCAGCATGGAAAAGAGAGAGATGCAGCAAAATCACAGAACCATAGAATTGTTTGTGTTGGAAGGGACCTTTAAAGATCATCTAGTTCCAACCCCTGCTTCCATGAGAATATGTTGCTTAGAGGCTCTGGAGGACTGCCTCCCTTTCCTAGTCTGGCATAGTCTGTCTAGCTAAACAAGCTGCTGGAGATGCCTTTGTGACTCATTTCTGCTGGAGGAGAAATGTGTACTTCCCAGGAAGAGGGAGACAGATGCAACAGAAGACACAGTAGCCCAGTTCCTATTTGGAGGAATATTAATTGCATTTTTTGATGGGATATTATTGAGAATTGAAATATTATTTTAGCTGGATTAGGCCTCTCTTTTAATTCAACTCTGCAGAACACAGATTAAATTCACTCTTTGATATTTCTTTCCTGCCATGGTGACAAGAGAACTTCTAGGACAGTTTGTTTACTGTTTGTTTCAGGGTATTGCTGAATTTTACAAGTCAATACATCTCGTTTTCAGATATGTGCACTTCAGTAGGAAGAACTCCACTTAAGAGCTGAAAGGCATGTATCATGTCAATAAAGACAATATTATCACATTAGATGTTGTGATGAAACATGTACATACTTAATGATTTCTTGCTGCCTTCTGGACTGAATTCCTATCAGGCATTCATGTCTTTCATCATGCTCACTGTCTCTGTTTCTGCTGCTATCAAGCAACACCATGCTTAATAGAAATCTTCTGCCTCTCTGTTAGCAAGTAATGGCTCTGTGCAATCTGGCTTGCATTGGGTATAGACAATTTTTGCTTTTTCATTGTTTAGGTAAATGTTTCCTCTTTGATCCAACATCTGCCCTTTCTGCTGCTCATACTGCAAATTGATGCAGTTCTAGCAGAGGGATGGGAGACATTTATAGGGCCTCCTGTTATGGAGTAATTTGGGGAGCATCATTTTCCCCTGCTCACTTTTTGCCTTCAGCAACAACAATCCAATTCTTTGTGTTTTCGACAGGAAGACAATTCTTCATCTCACCCTTTCCTTCTAGTTGTCCCTTAAGGCTATAGAAAGAAAGAACACAAATAACCAAGCAATGAAATCATAAAATAGTCCCTTTTACTGTTATCTTTCCAAGAACAGTGAAGGCATTAAAGTTCTGAAAACCTTTTTTCTTGAAGCAAATATTGCAGCTAGAACAGGAAATGACACAACGTAAATTCAATTCCTGACAATTATTATAACATGAAAGGGAAATAGTATAAATCACTGTTGTTAAACACTCTGTTCATTGGCTAGGTCTGGCCCATTTGAGCTATTTATCTAGTTCCTGTGACAGAATCAGATTTTGCACCACACGTGCTTTCATTTTTTAAAATACATGTTTCAAGTTTTTATGCTTCTGAAAAAGAGCTTCTGCATATGCACTAGGTAGAAGCTGGTGAAAGCTCATGCATAGCTGTCTTTTTTAAACTACAGAACACAAAGTATGATATGTTTGAAAAGACAAAGTCTAGCCCTTTTCATTTCAGTTGATGTTAACACTTGAACTTAGTAATAATTTGTGTGGTTAACATTGAAATGTTTCTCAGAAGTCAACATTAAGGAAAGATAAAGATGCAAATTGGAGAAGTTTGTATTAAAAAAAAATTAAAAGTGCATACATTTAGGGGGAAAGGAAATCAGAAATATCATGCCTATCTGTAAAGCATACCTAAGTCTGACAAAAAATTTGTTAAAACTCCTATGCGGTGAAGGTGTGAAGCTTAAACAACTGAAGAAAAATAGACTTATCTGGGAAAGTGTTAAAAAAAGATCTGTATTGAATTCTCCATCTCAGCTGCATACAAGGCTGACCCAGAGTCTCCTGGGTGTCCCTCAGTTTCAGCCACTTCAAAGGTGTAGTGTAGTATTTTAGAATAAATAAGAGTTTCATAAAATTAATTTTTTGCTTTTAATATTAATGCAAACATTGATTCGTAATGTTATAAATACAAATAGTACCAGTGAGATATTCTTCATATATGAGATTTATTTCACAGCAATAACCATTTGGTCAGATATTTTACTGGCTTCTCACTTAAATTGCAGTGCTGCCTAAGGCAGCTGCTGTTGGAAACAGAATACTGCCCTGACAGACTTTTGAATCAAAAACTAGGGCCATGTTTATTTTATACTCCAATGCATTAAAATTTACTGCTTGCTTTCCATGCTCTAAGTAAAGTCACTTCATTAGGAACGGGAGATATATTTTTATGATGTACTCAGAAATGCAGTATTTTGAAACAAATCATTCTTTCAACAGAGTAATTCAAGAAGTGTGAAGCTATAAAATATAAGAAGAAGATAGATTTTAAAAAGAATATCTATTCTGAGGAATGGGATATTCTATCATAGAAAAAAATTAAAGAATCTAAGAGTCATGTCTTCACACACTATTCCTAATTTAGCTTTGAAGTACTTTGCTTTAATTCTTAATCCTGTCTTGAAAAAGCCAATGATAGATTGTGAATATTGCTATTTTTACATTATAACTTACTGCATATTATATATAATATGGACACCATAGAAAATATTCAAGATCTTAAAAGTTTTGTGTCTGTCTAGAATTTGGTATTGCACAGGCAGAGACCTTCAGCAGAACCAAGACCTTCAATATAAAAGAAATTTTATTAGCTTTTTTTTTATCATTATCATTGGATTTTTTTCTGATTTTCTTTATGAATATTAAATTACACAAAAAATTGTGACATTGATTTATTTCTGTCTTGAATGTGCCACTTATGATAAAATTATAATAAATTTTTCACACAGAAATTTGACTTCTATTGAAAACTAAGACTCTAAATTTTATTTATTGATCAACAGAAATATGTATGTTTTATAGGTTGGTTACAAATCAGTAATTCTTACTTGTTCATATATGTAGCCCAATTGTCTGGTAGTTAACAGTAACTGAAGGGGAAATATTCAATGTACACACTGCCCCTCATAAGGGAAAATTTTATTGGTCTCAGACACCAGCTAGAAACTGGGAAAACTAAAACATAAAGTCACTAACTTCCCTTAAAAGCTGAACTTCCTCCAGTCACCAGCTGTTCGAGACTGTACTTGAATACAGAAATTTTTCTTCAGGAGAAGGAGCACTTGTGAACCCAGAAAAGCAGACCAGCACAAGGTATATGAAGTAAAGAATCAAACAGGGCCTCCCGTTCAGTGACAGGGTGAGAGTGCATTTAATGCTGATGCTCTTTACTGTGAGCTGCACTGTCCTGTCCGTGCTGTCCCGCAGACAGTTTGTCACACAGATGGTTTGCAGTTCCCATCTCCAGTCCTGCCCTTGGAGCACTGTGAACCCCACCCCTTTGGGTCATTGCCACAGGAGCAAACTGGGACCAATGGGGCTGGAAGCAAGTCCTTACCATAGACTTCCTTACTGTGCCTTCTCAAAGTCTATTGTACAGCCAGATCCTCCCAAAATCCAAAACTAGACTCCAAAAAGTTGCCTCAGAGAACACTTGCAGCTTCTGGTGTGGTTAGATTGCGCAAATGAAACTCACTATGGGAATATGTAGAGGTTCTTTTCAGTAATAGAAAACTTTCTACTTCCCTGGAACTTCAGAACATGACTTTAATTTATATTGCAGAATTTCAGGCAAGAAAATAGTATAATAAGTGTATTACAGGCATTAGTATCATTCATTATGCCTTCTCCAAAATTATAATATTGATATTTTCTGACATTCAGCTCCCACCATTATGGCAGTGGGATGGTTAAAGCATATCATTATAGATCCAGAAAATTCCCAGATAGATTAGTCCAGCAGAAAACAGGTCATTTAGTAGGGAAATGAAAGGCAGTATGAGATTAACCATCACTTTCTTTTAACTGATCCTGGTTAAGGAATTATGTTTTCTTCAAGTATGATGAGTTTGATGGATCATTTTTGCTCTGGATTTTTTCAGGGAGATAGCCAAGACAAAACCCAAACCATTCATTTATGAATCAGGGAATAATGAGGGAATAGCTTTGAGACCCATGTCCAACTGCATTCAAAACTACATCTAAGATTCCCTCCTTTCCATATTCACAGTGTATGGAGACTCCCATGGTGGAATTATATCACCACAAAAGAAGTTGTTTATCTCTGGAAATGTTGGCTTCAGCCCCTTGAAACCTGTTGAAATATGCTGCTGCAATATAAAGCCACAGACCTGCCTCTGAAGTGACTCATCCTGGTGGCAATCTGGGGCACTAAATCAGTGGCTCTCTGCAATTGTGTAAATGTTCGCTGCCCTAACTGCTAGAGATGCTTTCTCAGACTAGCACAAAGTTGCTGAGAAAAAAGTCTGAAATAAATCCCTCTGTGGTGAAATTCAGGCCTGGCTGATGTCAAGGAGAAGTCTGGCATGGGCTGTAAAAGGCCAGGATTTCACCTTTTATCACATCACCCCCATCCCTGAGGAGAAAGGGTGGTTATTTATTTATGTGTTGCCATTAGTGTGTGAGGCACATCAAGTGTGCTCCTTGGCTGGTGCAAAGCCACACTGCTCCATTAATTTCTGTCCTGCCCCTGTTCTCCAGGGTGCAGTTCCCACTGCCTGGAACAGCTGGGGCAGCCATGGGAATGACAGCAGAATTAAGACCATAGTGCTAAATTTTCACACCTCCTTATGATCCCCCTTTCTAAGCCAGAGCTTTTAAGGAACACAAAGCAGCTCTCAAGAGACACCTTATTTATTTATTTGCATTTTTATAAAACAAAAATATGTGTTGGGATGCTGTGCCAGCATTTATAACCATCCACTGAATAAAGTTTACAGTAAAACACTCTGGTCGTTAGCAAATCTTGATAAAATTCCTGTCATAAGCATGCAATTGAAAAGCAGATCAATATCCTAGTCTGTCTCAGACCTAATTGCATTTCTTCCATTCTTCTCTCCTTTTTTATTAGCAGAAATTTTGTCCACTCAGGAGCAGAGGAATGAATTTCAGAGGTGATGTCCATGGGATTCCTCTGAGAGTCCTTCATGGATGCAAGGTTGGGCTGGAAGAAGATGGCGAGTTCCATCTCTCCCAGTCTTGGATAATAACCTATTATGAACAAATTACATTATTGCTTGTGTCACCACCTGCTTGGACTTTAGTGTGGCTATTTGGGTGTAAGGTGGTATCAAGGTAGAATTTCTTGCTGAGTTTTTGTACTGGGCTTTGCACTGCTGAAATGTTATTTCAGACTCTTTATTATTAATATTAAAAACAAAAACAAACAAAAAACCCCTGTGGCATTTGCAGAAGAAGCTGATTTTTCAGGGTGAAAGCAAATTCCCAGTAATAAAAGGTCTAATAAAATCAATATGCAAACTTTTAGTTAGAAATACAGCAAGTGTTGCAGAGGCTTTAGTCATCACGTTGGCATCAAGTGGCCCAAAGCTAGTTTTTTCTGCTGTTTAAAACATTAAGTGTGGTTTCAAGATCAAATTCCTTTTATTCTGATGCCATGGAACATCATCGGTCTCCATTTTGATACAAGGATGAAAGCTCACTCTCACATCTATTTGACTTTACTTAGTCTGGTGAATAAATCTAGTAAATGACCAGAGAAGTATCTTGGGGATTTTGGTGGGTTGTTTTGAGCTTTGTGATTTTGATTTTTTTTTTTCTTTATGGTAGTGAATGGGTTGTCCAGAAAAAATGTGGAAACTGCAGCATTTTCGGAAATACTCGAATATTGATTGAACAAGATTCTGAGCAAACTTGCTCTGCTTGGTCTTGCTTAGATTGAAGCAGTGGACTCAATGACCTTCAGGAGACCATTCTACCCAATTATGCCGTAATTCTATGACTTTAACACTAAATCACAAAATCAGATGAGCAATCATAGATTCCTTGTGCAAAGAAGGCCAGATCAACTTCCTCGCTGAGATATATCTCACTCAGTTTGCTCGGGGCAAAACTGAGCCTTTATAGTTCACAAAAATAAGGGTCTTCTCCTCAGCTAGAATCCCAATGTACTGAAATATAATTGTACCTAAATACAGGGTAGAATATTTAGTAATATGGAGCAATAGTTACACACTAGATCCAGCAAGCAGTGACTGAAAATGAAAACTCTAAATCTGAGATGTAGAGAAGAGATTAATTTTCTCTGAAAGCAGGACACATCCAAGAGTTTCATAGAACCATAAAATGGGTTGTGTTATGGTTTAGGATTCTCCATTTTAGTGTTCCCACGCTGCTGCTTTCCCTCCCCCTCCAACTGTAGGCACAAAATGCCCATGTGAAAAGAGAATTTAAACTTTGAGTCTAGTGAGTTCTGTGTCTTACAGGGGAGCTTTTCAGGGATGACTTCTACCTTTCTATCTAAGGACCTAGATCAAATTTACTCAGGTTGTTTTTAATAACCATTGAACCCCCACCAAATCTAAAGAAAATCTTGATTGTTGCTTCATAAGCAGGAGTTCAGGTAAGTCAAAACAAAAAGCATGTTTTGGTTGTCCTCTTCTCTAGTTCTCACTTAACTAATAATTATTTACTACTTCTTGAGCCAAATTTTTGCTGAGTGTAACTGTCAGATTAAATGGTGCTACCAAGGATACCACTTCACTGAGCATTCAAAAGAGGCCATGAATATCATCTGGTGTAATCCTCCCGATAATGGAAGCCACAGGACCTCTCAACTAATTTCTAGCTCAAAACCAATACAGCACTGTTTTGATATGGTCCCCATTTTCAAATTTCTGATGGTTTAAAACCCATTATTTCTCTGCAATTCTTTTTCTGTATCTTCAAAGTGAGAAGTAGACATTTAATTTTAGTCATTTTTTTTCAAGCTTTGGCTTTCAGCCTTTAGATCTGCTAGGCTGGAGAACTCTATGAACAAATTTTTATCCTTGAAGCAGGTACTTCAGGTCCCCTCCATCTTCTACCAGATATGAGAGCCAGTTAAGCTCCTTATTATGTGCCATTTTTTCCGATCCTTTCAGTATTACTCGAATGCTCCTTTAAGCTATTCAACAGGGAAAATCCTGAATCTCTGTATTATTCGTGAACTAGAACTGAACACAGTATTTCAGCAGCTATGGTATCAGTGCCAGATACAAAATATTACCTACATACTCTATGTACTCCTTTTTAAAGATCAAAGCAATTACATTTTTTTAATGGAAGAATGAAAATTTTTTCTTAACACAGTCAGTTGAGATAAGCCAAGGTATTACATTCTGTTCTAAATGGATGCCTAAACACTTCATATAAAATAGGGGGGGAGGAATCAGCCAAAGTGCTGATCTTTACCTCAGAATATCTTAAAGCCCAGGAAAAAGGTATCTATATAGATACCACAGTGGGTTTAAATTCCTTCTCCACAGGTTTACTAGGAGTTCCTTCACCGACGAACTCAGATTCAGAAGCTGAGGGACGTCTGGACTTCTCATGTGAACTGAGTTGTCTTCCTCCATCTGTCCTCCCCAGAACAAAGTGCCGAATTCTCTCATGCTGAGACTCGGACTCTCTTTATGTTTATGGTGTTTCCCTTGCTCAGCATGCTGCCATCTGAGGAGTGAATATACATTGTGCCTCAAGTGTCCCCCTGGGTGCCCAGATTCACTTCACTTCAAGCTGTTTGAAGACATGGGTTAAAGACAAGCTCCAGATAACTAGAAGGTAAAAACCTTACCTTGGAACCAAGCCTGCCCCTGATTCTTTTGAGTCAGACAAGGATGTCCCAGCATATACATCATACTGACATGTCCACCAGGCTCCATCACAGGAGTCCTGATTTCATGTGTAGCAAGACACTACAGGCTGTGTAGACAGATGAGTTAAAGGCATCCTTTTGCCAGATTTGTGTCATATTAGAAAGGTGAAAAGTTGCTTTAAAGCAGTGTAAGAGAGGGTCCGTGGATCCCTCATCTGTCTCACGATCATCGACGAGGACAAAGACTGAAAGACCCTAAAAACACCAAAGGGAGAAAGGACACAGGAGCCCTAGCCAGTCCGAGGTGGGAGGTCTGCCAAGTGCCTGCAGGTGTGCACACTGAACATGTTGCTCTGGTGCTGTTCCTTGCTGCCCAGGCGGGAAGGACTGCACTGGAGCGAGAAGGAATGTTCCGTGCCCAGACCCTGCACCGATACCCTAAACAATGGGTCTTACTCCCCTACCTTCTTGGCTAGTTGCCTTTCCCAAGTTACCCCGAAATGATGGGTTTCGTTCCCCCACCTTCTTGGCCCTTTACCCCTTGCCTCCAAAAAGACTATAAAAGGACTTTCTGAAGAGACCCCATTTCGAGACCTTCTCCCGAAACCTTTAGATCTCCCCACGGAAAGAAGACGGACCACGAGGATCCCAACTCGCCGTTGGTAGCTATTAACCCCTCCTCCCCCCTTCTCTCTCCCTTTTCTCCTTTCCCCATATCTCTCCCTCTCTTCTATCCCACAATCATGCTGTTGGCACTCAATAAAAGTGCATTATTTTGATTGAAGCAAAAACCTTTCCCCGTTTGTATTTCTTTTGCACTCTGAGATCAGGTAAACGAACCATCACGACCCCCGCTAGGATTAGCGGATAGTGACAAGCAGTCTTCGGCCTTCTATTCTCTAGACTGCAGAGCCTATGAGCTCCATCCTTCACAAATCTGCCTTACCTCACGCAGTAGCTTGGGTAGCCCCACTAATTCAGAGGTATAAATTCCAGCAGACAGCAGGCATTGCAAACTGGAACCCTGCAGGTCTGAGGTCTATTCATAGATCTAACCATAAACCATGGTCCCTAGAGCTCAGCCACCCTAAACAGTGCTTTTGAGGATCATCCTCTAACAATGCTTTTCAGAGCACGGGAAAGGCAGGAATGCAATTGTGGCTCCCAGACTCTCTTGACCCAGTTGTAAATTACATGTGGGTAATAAGAACTACAGCTTACATGAAAGTGACTTCCTCTGTCTGACTTTAGTTGTTTTATGGAGACAAATGGCCTAGGAACCTTGCTGCTTCTTCAGTAATAACCATTGGATTTATGATAGATACCGAGATTTCCTACTTTGAAGAAAGTTCATGAGTGTCTGAGCAGATCTTGGGTCCTCTGCCAGGAGAGTCATGCAGACACAGGTTTTAAGCCACCCAGCTCATCACTGATGAGTAGCTACAGAAACGTAGGATGTTGTCTGGGTGCATGGCACTGACATTTCCACAACTATTTTTGGAGCCCCTCTAAATGGGGAGCTACTTCAGCTATCCTGCCTGCTACACTCACAGCCGATGGAGTTCAGGTACTGTGCCACAAGCACAGTAATGTCCTCAGTATAGAATCCTCTCAATGTTGGTGAGGGGTTTTTGGTTTGTTGGTTTGGTTTTTTGTAAAGAAAAAGAAAAGATTGGTTGGTTTGAAAGAAAAGACCTAATTGGCTTGCTGCTATCATTTACAACAAATCATCAACTGAGGTAAATAAACATTGCTCTATTTAATTCAAGGGAACAAATCTTCAGCAGGAGGATTTGAGATGTAATGGAGGGATTTCTTTTGAAGATAATGATATTAGCCAAGGATAAAGGACATGAAAGATCCTTCCTTAAAACTGCTAATCTCTCCTCTGCCATCAAATCATGGCTCCACAGTAAGCGCATGATTACGCCTACCTCTCATTAGTAAAAAAAAAAGAATAGGTTTAATTGAATAAAAAATTAAACATCCTCACATCCCTTAAATACAGCATTTATGACCCTCCTTTAATTTATTTAGATTTTATTCAAAGTATGAGCCTTTAAAGGCTCAGCTTTAATTAATTTTCTATCTGTTGAGAAGCAGTAGAAAGTAACACCTCTCAACTTTGCTGATAGGAGAGAAAAATCTGTAAAATCATGGAAGTGTTAACATTGGAAGGAGGGTCAGGAGCAGGACAAGAGGTTTGAAATTCCTTTACAAATAACGAGTCACTTACTTTAAGTGCAATGCTCATGATGGCTGTGCTACATCCAGTAAGTGTCACTGTAGGTTGTTTTAGCTGTGAAATGAATCAGAGGTGTTTCATAACCGCACAGTTGGCTTCCTCTCCACTGGTGAGTATGACCTCTTCTCCACGGCAGAGGTAATCCACTGCAAAACACAAGGTGAAAACTCCTAGTTTAAAACAATATAATAAGTTCAGTGACAAAGTAGTCTTGTATCATGTTTTTGAAAAATAGTAGTCTTTCAGTGGTAGAGTGGGAGTGATAAGATTTGAGGCACATTTTCTGCTCTGGCACCAGCTTCTTCTCTGGCTTTGCATAAGTAGTTTTAGATGTGTTTTGCACCAGATGTCAAATCAAAATTGGAGCTATGGACTTTATCCTGTTTCCCATGAAAATTATTAAAACCGCTATACTCCAATTTGAGCACTTGTGTAAACTGAGCTGTGAAAACTTTTAATACCTCTTGGGACAGCCCAGTTAGGAGTTGTACCTGAAGTCTACAGGCATTCTCTGTCTCTCATAGGGCATAATACTGCTCCACAATGAATGCAAATGCAAAACAAATTATCTGACTGCCAATGGAAGATGTAAAGTGCATCTTTTATGACAAGGGGAGAACTGTCTTGGCATTACTAATTTTATTTTTAGTTTTATGTTATTTACTTTTGCTATTTTTAAGGATTTTTCTTCCTTTGGAATTGCTCTTTTTTGCCCCCTTTTGGTTGTTACTGCCTGTGTTCAATTTTTAATGTAATTGAATTTTGTATTGCAGAAGGATCAATGCTGTATATATTAGGTTATAATATGTAGCTATAAAAAACTGAAGATGCTGTCTAGAAATATTAGTTCTGTACATTTACCTAAAAAACTGAGCCCAGTTTCCTGAGTTATCTAAAAGAGAAAAATAATAATAAAATTCTTTGAACCTTTCTTCCACTTACTAAGCAATTAACTTGTCTCCCACATTCAAGGAGATGCACTCCTGATTTCCTCTCCATAGGAAGTGAACGGCCAAGCTGGAGCATGGAAGTGTGAAAGAGATTTCAAGATGTGAGAATGAGATACGAAATTGTCTATGTTAACTTAACTACTCATATTTAACTTAGTTTGTCTTCATCTTTCCATAATATATATAGAATTCAGTAAGATAGCTCCCTAAACATTATTTTGATAGGCTTTTTATTTCTGTGAAGTAAATAAGAATTACAGAGAAAGATACTGGATGTGATGGAGCAGTAATCCAAAAGAAAGAAAAAAATTAAAGAAACGACAGATGAAATTAAGAACTTTACAGTTGACCTTCCTCAATTTTGGTGGGGCTTGTGTTTCATTCTATCAGCTCTAAGCTTTTTACTGCCTTGACTCCAACTGAAAAGGCCTGAATCAGACTGCAAAATAAAGACACTTGTGGAATCTGGAGACAGCAAATTATGTTCTTAAGTACGCATGGTGGGATACAGAGAGCTGCCATCTCTAAAGAGCACTCAGATCATAATGAAATTTTCTGAAAGAGAGAAAAGATCAGCAGATCTCAAAGGACCAGTTTCTGTAAGGCTGAATGCGCTCAATACTCCTACTGAATTAAATAGTTCAATTTAGAGAGTGTTTGGGGGTTACTTGGAGCAAGGGGGGAGGGGAGGGTAACACTGAGAGTAATTGGAGGCCTAAGATTGTGGGAAATTCTAAGTCTTGCAGTACTTCAGGCAATCCAAAAAATAATGTGGATCAGGCTGAAACTGTGGTGCTGACAGAGTTGTTATTGGTTGAGGATGCATGCAATGAGTCATGCAGGAGGCCAGAGCAGGCCTTTCAAATCATCCTTTGGAATCATGTGCTCAGCATCTTACAGGGAAGGAACAAAATGTGCAACTGATCTCATCTAAATTTAGCTGCGTGCAATTTGGTTATCTAGATTTGATTAGTCATCCTCATTCCTAAGGAGTCAAAGGAGGCAGATAGTACAATGAGGTGCCTTCAGGAGGTGTCTGTTTCTCTCCACTCCACAGGAAGATCAGGATGGCTGAATTACATTGATTAACTTGTAACTGGCAAAATTAATTTGATCATCTCTGCTTATGTCAAAGTAACCCTTTGGTTCTTTTCAGTTACTGAATGATGATTTATCTTCTCAGTTCCTCTTGCCTGGCCCTATTGGGACTCTCTGGGCTTACTCATGATTTATATTGCATTAGGAAAAACAGAAGCTCTCCTCTGCATCCACTAAAAGGGCTAATGATTTTAATCCATTCGTACAACATGCAGTGACTTTGTAAAAACTAAGCAAGAGAAAAACTACTGAGATACTTGGTTTATTTGCATAGAATTATTTTTATTGTTTACGATATTATATTATTTATAACATAAAATAGGAAGATTGGACCTCAGGAGTATACATTGACTCCAATAGAGGATCTGGTTTGTGTTAATTTGGTACTTGCCGGAAAAAGGAAATTTTCCTATTTTTGTTAGGATGGATGCATCCTTTAAGGCCTATTTTTTCCTTGTACAAACATTTAACTGTAGACCTAATCTACATTGCTTTCATAACAAGATTATTCATTTTGCAACACCTGTCCTGCATTAGCAAATAGCCATCTCTTGCAGTTAGTTTTAACAAATTCAGAAATACATGAGGAAGTGTAAAACATGTATTACACAATCTGTTACAGGTCACAGATGAGCTGTTGGCTTTTGTCCTTAGATGTTTCATTTGTAGAAGAATATACAGTGCTGTGAAGCAGCTCCAGATCTTAAAATTCCTGCATTTTAGTGATCTTATTTTGTTCTTAATGAGAGTACTCTGGTACATGAAGTTAGTCACATGAGCAAGTTTTCGCAGTAGCATTTTTCTATGAGTACTGGGGAACACAACCCTGTGGGTAGCCAGTGCCAGCTGTGCACAGACAACTCACCAGAATAAGTAATATCTGGTCCTGCTATTATGCCTGTAAAGTGTCTGAGAAAAATAAAGCCAAATCTTGAAATAAAGGAAGACAAATTTTACTCATCTAGCTTTGAACCTACAGGACAAATTAATCTCTGAAAAAGCTCCCCACACAATTTGAGTGGTGAATTTCTTCTCTTCACAAGTGTTTTTCCAGAGGTGGATTCCTCTGCTGGTGGATTCACCTTCACATGCAGCATTTCTCCATGGGGAATAGCCCATAAGCACTGAAATCAGTAATGGAAATTGCAAACCACCCAAGGTGCTGATCTAATTTAGCTGGGATTTGTTTTCAATTAAGAACAGGCGAGGTTTTGTTGCTTTATTTTGCCTATCATCTAGACACCTTCCTCTTCCCTCCTGAGGATACATTTATTTATTTTCAACATTTAAGTGAAAGACAAAAGAATTGCTCCTTCAGTTGCAGTAACTTTGCACAAAGGGTAAAGCCGATTCTAAGAATACAAAGAAAATCAAGTTCAGGTACTGCTTGTTATTGATTGTGCAAAATAAATGAGGAAAGTGCTGGGTAAAGGTCCATCCAATATAAGGATAAATGAGGTGGATCTTCTCTACATAGCTTTTCTAGTTCTGTGCTTATGGTTGGAGTAAAAAATGCCCAGTTGTCAGGGGATACATGGAAAACCCCATTCTACTGCCTCAGCCTGAGGTCTGTGCAAAATTCAGTGTTAATGCTTCCTGCCTTCTCAGAATTATTTTATTTATTTGATTTTGCAAAGCTTTGCCTAGAGAAGGAATATAGTCGTAATATGATGTAGCTCATATCAAACTCTGTTTTGTTCTGATTATTTCAAGAAAATTTGCTGTGATGTGAATGCAGATAAATTCTATCTATCCATAAATATTTTAAATATGGAAGCTTGTTCAATCTGTGGGGTGAACTAATTTGATGAAAACATGGCCTGAAGGCTAACTTAGCTGCATAAACTCTTATTTTTCTCCAAAAAAAAGTCTTTGGTTTAGAATAAATCAGTTAGGAATAAGCTTGAGGCGTTTACATTGTTTTAATAAAACTGATTATATATATAGGTAACAGTTAATAGTAGTAGAACTGCAGGAATTTGTAGACATTATCTAACATGTCAAAAGCATGCATTTCTTTAGCCTGATATCAATGAGCAGAATTATCTGGATTCAGTGGAGCTGATGAAAAGAAGAAAGCTAGACCAGAGAGTTAAGAGGAGCAAGAGTTTGTTTTATTCATCCATATTGTGTAGAGTTTTTCAACACCTTGAACAAATTAGGTGTTAAAGAGAATATACTCTTTCAGTACAGAGCCAGTAAAAACAAGTGCCATGAAGAGATCCTGAATTATCAACAACCGAATCTGTTGTAAAGCACCAACTGTGAAAATTGCATTCAAAACCAAGACTTGGTCCTTGGGGTTTGGACTAAGTAGCAAGTTATGTCAAGAGGGACCCACTGTTTGGTACTACTCTTGCAACACAGTTATAAGCTCATAAAATAGACCAGGTGTCTGACAAGTATGTAGTCAGGCCTAGAGTTTTTCAGCAACCATCAGCGTGCTCAGATGTATTTTTATTTACATACTCAATTTCAATTAGATATTTTTTGTTAAGTGAAAAAGAAACTAAAAAAGTTTAAACACTAAATCTTTATTTTTGAGTACTGCTAGAAAGATATTTTAAAATTAATAATATAGCAAAACAAAACAGTTTGCACCAAACAGTATACTTCAAATTGACTGTAGTAACCGTTCTTTTGATTTTGCCACAGGAAAAAAAAAGTGTTCTATTTTAGTCTGAACTATCTCTTCCTCCTTTTTATTCCAGAAAATGAACCAAACCAAAGCTTAGTTTGTATAGCTTCACCTTTATGTTGGATTTTTTTCTGTGGCCACTGTGAACCAAGACAAACTTACACTGGCAGCAAAGCCATTAGAAGGGTAAACAGGAGGTGAGTGTTGATTCTTGGAGGATAGTGGTAAAGATATGGCACCTAAGAACTTTGAAGGAAGTAAAGGCATAAATTTAAATCTCCTTTCTTTATTTGTTCATCTTCATTTTCCAAGTACTCTTTTACATGGGAAGAAGTTACTTAGGTGTTGCATGAACCTGCTGCCTGGACCCATGCCACTTTGCCCTCTGCTGCAGGAATAACAGCAGGATAAAAACTGGATATGAATTTCTGAAACGGCACAAAATTTCTGCAGCAAAACTACAGAAAAAGTCTCAAATGTCTATGAAGCAAAATGCTCAGATGCCTGTGGAGATCTGCTTTCCAGCCTGAGGAAAAGAAGTGTGAGCAGCATCTCACCAGCTCGTTCACACTTGGAAGCCTCTCCACAATCTATCAGGGGTTTTCACAAAGGCCTGTGTTGGCTCAGTTCTGCTTTCACTGGCTGTATTTTATTAATAAATTAAACAGAACAGCACTGGCACATTATTATCCATGCTGTTAAATAGTTGGCACGTTCCCTGAAGCAATTTTGCCCTGGTGTTTTCCCAGAAATTACCCAGACGTGGCACAGGGACACAAGACATTCACATCAGGCAGTATGTGTTCAACCAGCCTCTTTTAGGGGCATTAAGCCATACAGATGTGCATGTGTTATATCCATTGTCTCAATCAGAAATTAGTCCCTTTGTACTTTTATTTATGGTATAGTCCCTGAGACCAACTTGGGGTATTTTTCCAAGGATAAGATAATTTCAAACCATCTAAACAGCATTAATTGTCAAAAGGCTTTTACTTTTACCTTGTCTAAAATGCATTCTAAATGCTTATAGACATCCTAATTCTGAAATGTAATATTAATGATTGAATTGTCAAAACAAAATCAGATTTAGGACTTTCCTTTTCTCTATTTCTCCTATTGTAAAATGAACAGTGCCATGGACCAGTTGAGCAATTTCTGGTAGATGGAGAGTCTTTCCATTCACTTTTCGTGTGATGGAGAAAAGTACAAGACTGCCTGTGTGAAGCTGTTAAAGAAACCTGCATCAGACTGAGCTTGACAAACCCATTCCACTGGTGAATTAAATTTGGCTGAAGAGCATGGGGACGTGGTTAGAGAGAGAAGGAGAGTTGGGAAAGTAACTGCACAAATAGGTGTTGAAATGGGAGTTACTATGTAACATCACTGGATCCTATGCCAGGGCTTAGCTGCTTAAGTGCCCTGTAAATCTGTGCTAAGTGGTGATCTGACTGTACTGGGATGAGATATGATATTTAAGGGAAAAAAACCGTGAGATTGGGGCAGGGCAAGAACCTGCCAGTGATTGTGAAACGTTGGGCAGGTGCTGTAAAGGCAGCAGGGTAAACAACAGAAACAGATCCCAAAACCGTGGCAAACCAAGCCTGGATTTTCAGAAGGGAGGTGCAGCAGCAGCAGCCGAGTGTCTGGTGCCTTGGTGCTGCATGCTCTGAGCCATGCCCGGCAGCAGCAGCCCAGCTGTGCAGCCCTGCAGCTCCTTTGCCAGGCTGCAGCTGCTCTGGTCCACAGCAAAACACATCTTCGAAAGGAACGAGAGACACAAGCAGTGACTTAAGGAAAAATGTAAGAGGAACAGGAATAAGTTGTTTGGGTTTTTTTGTTGTTGTTGTTGGGTTGTTTTGGTGTTTTTTTTTAATACTCTTCTTTGGTAAAACCTGTATAATAGACTGATATTAAATGTGAACAGAAACTCTTACAAGTAGAAATAAGACTTTCAGGCTGTAGGTCTACCAGTAAAATAATCAGTACCAGGACCTGAACCTCTGCCCTTGAGGCTGGTTGGCATGGTCTGCCCAGATTCACCCTGTGAAACTACCCTAGTCTTCAAAGCATCCTGGTTTCACTCAGACTGGCTGCTGGGCAGATCCACAGCCTCAGCTTTCTCCTAAATTGCTTGGCGAGTTCTGGGCAGCTACCAGCAATAATGAACCAGGTCTGGTCCTATTTAGTTCAGGAGAGTAGATGTAGCCTTAAAATATACATCAAGTCATCTGTTGCCTTAATTCCACAGATTTCAAAGGATTTAGGCCAGAAGGAAACTTGCCCTAAGCTGTGCATTCTTGCAGCATGCTCATTATCACATTTGCCTTTGACTTGCACAGCTGTAAATCCATGGAAACCAGAGTAATTCAGGGATGAATCAGGTCCATTATCTCCTCGTGTTTATACAGCACTTAGCACAATGGTGCCCTGATCCTGATGGGAATTCATGTTATTTTAGGACAATCAGAGCTTTCATTCGTTAAAATAAAGTATATTTTTAGCCAGAGCCAGTTTCAGTGGCAATGTATGAGGAGTGGGGGTGGAGTGTGTGAATGAAGGGAAAGACACGACTGATTCCCTACCACATGACTCTGAGCACACCTATCATATGCCTGAGAGATTATCTCCCCTCCTGGCCAGGATGGCTATGAAAATATGACCAGTGGGGGACTTGGAAGCTGAGATAGAAAACAAAGAACAAAACCTCTGAATATTATTGTTTCTTTTTTAAATAAGTTGCATCATGTTTAGGTTGCTCAGGATGTGAAGCCCAGCCATATTTTGGAATATTTGGGGTTAATATCGGTATGTTTAGCGCTTTTACTGAAAAGTAATAAATCAGGTGCAGTGCCATTGCTTTCCATGGAAAGTTACATCTCAAACATGTAATTTGCTCAACACTATTTTTTCCCCCCACGCAAATAAAAGGAATCAGGAACACTTGAAAAAGCAAGAACTGTGCTGTGCTCCATGTTCAGAGGTGCTTGTTTCAGCTCTTTTATGAAATCTTGTTAAGACCAGTAGGTCTTATGAATTCTAATGAGATACATATGTGGACCATATATAAAGACATTACACATGTCTTACAAAATATTTGCTATATAAAGAACCCAACTGTGTGTAGTTATTTTTCAAAGCAGAGGTAAGTCCTAGGAGAAGACAGAAAAAAACACCAGTTGAAAATCATAATCCTAGCAGGGCTTGTTCCTAGTTCCTGTTAGTTTAAAGCTGAAATGTGTGCTCCACCTTCAAGTTATTTTCACAGACAGAGATGGGGAAGATTGAATATTATCTGTCATTAATCTAGTGTCCTGACATGACAGAATCACCATTTCTCCCAGTAAATGTGAGCTGATACTTACAGCTTTGAAACATTAGAAGCGCATATTTTTACAACCAAAAACTACAAACAATTATGGCTAGAGTTGTAACAACAAGTTTTAAAACTGACATGTGAAACGAGGGAGCTGTCTTTCCAGTCCTAACTTACCTGCTAGGAAAAACAGAAATGTAAAGATTAAGCTCTTTCAAAGCTGCTAGCTTGTTTTTCTTCAAGCCACTTTATTATCTCATTGAAACATAATCGTAAAAATTCTTGCAACGAAAAGCCAAGTCCTGAAAAGACTGTTAATTTTATTTAACATTTGAAAGTCCCCTTCTGATACGGTTCTTGTTTTCATGGGCAGGCCCATTAAAATTTCTTTGTTTACTCCTTAACAGAAAGCATTTTATTTGATGTGAGGAGTAAATTATTTTTGGTGTGACTATTAGGGAAAGGTCTGCCACTTCCATAATTCTGTCATTTCCATAATGCCATAGCTCTGAGAAACATTATTTTCCTTCCAGATCTGAGTTGCCTGTGCGTGTCCCCTCAGTGTGAATGCAAGCCAGCAAAGGAGCACTGTGACACAAAGCTACCTGATGTGTGTGTGCCCTTGCCCTGTTGTTGTGTGTTTGTTCAAGCACATCTGGAGTGCTGAAGGCTGGCAGCCTGGCTTTAATGTTTCCATGGCTGAGTCAGAATCCACAAGTTGTTGAAGGCCTTTGCATCTTAAGAATGATTATGTTACAGCTTAGTGCATGTACAAAAATGGTGATGGCACTGCCTTTTCCCTAGAGCGACTGCAAGGCAGCATGTCCCACTAACATCCCCAGGAATTAGTCTGGTTTAGTCCTATAAAACCCTGTTAGTTCAGACCTTTGACAGTCAAGGGGAGAAGACGTGAGTTGTATCAAATTAATAGTCATGGTAGCACCTTTCTAATTCTATTGAAAACTAATCCTTTAGATCACAATAGGTAGGTAGTTCACAGTCAAAAAATAACCAGTTTTTTACTGGCAATGTAATTTGCTGCAAGGCTGCTTCTCAGCCCAGTGAAGTAGTTAGTCATCTGTGTTCTATGTGCTTTATAAAAGTATCTGCCCTAACTGAAGTAATTAAAAGTAATTTTTCTAGGTTTGGACTGATCACCATAGGCTTTTTTTATGTAGGTAAAAGGGAGTGAGGTTCATCTGATGTCTCAAAACCCTGTGCAATTATTTAGTCTGTCGAGATGCCACCCTTCAGCCCTCCACCTGGTGTGTTCATTGAGGAGGGAAAATAACTATTCTTGAAAAGTATTTTAATTCCCATGACATAATATTGATGCCACAAAAAGTATAGTGAATTTGTATAAGCCATCAAACAGAAAACAGAGAAATCTCACTCAAAAACGTCACAGTTGAACAGATGGAAGATATAGTTCCTTCCTTCTGTCCCAGTCACCATCAAACACATAGAATCACAGAGTGATTTGGGTTGGAAGAAATCTTAAAGATCATCTAGTTCCAATCCCTCTGCCATGGGCATAGATACCTTTCAATAGACCTGGTTGCTCAAAGCCCCATCCAGCCTGGCTTTCAACACTTCTAGGGAAGAGGCATCAACAATTTCTCTGGGTAACCTCCTTCAGTGTCTCATCACCTTCACAGTGAAGAATTTCTTCCTAATATCTAATTTAAACCTGCCCTCCTTCAGCTTAAAGGCATTCCCTCTTGTCTTATCACCGCATCCCCTTGTAAACAGTCCCTCTTCAGCTCCCTTGTAGCTACTTTCAGGTACTGGAAGGTTATTCTAAGGTCTCTCTGGAGCCTTCCCTTCTGCAGGCTGAACAGACCTAACTCTTTCAGCCTGTCATAGGCTGGGATATGGATGACAGGACAATATCCATCAGCACCAGCAAGCAGGGCTGCTGGAGACCAGAGCACAACTTCACCAGGTAACTCAGCAAGGAGAGCAAGCTGGGAGAGACATTCTATCTCTGGAAATGCAAAGGATATCTAATCAAGATCCATATCACCACAGCTCAGAAGCTGAGCATTGGTTTTATAGCGTCCATGTAGAGGTGGATCACACCAGGGCAGAATCCCCAATGGACCAAAGAACAGTCAATGAACAAATCTTTTGTGTGATCTAGGACACACAAAGGAAATAATAGACTACTGCATCAAAATTTCTCCAAAATGTGCTCAGTCAGTAAAAACTTTGTAAAGCTGAAAATTAAGATAGTCAACATCAAATGAAGGTAATCAACAACTTTAATTTATTGAAAAAGCCCATCACATAAATGTTATTAAGAATTAAAAAATAATCAGTGAAATCTAAAGGATACTAAATGGATTTAAGCTTCTTAGAGTACTAAATATAAAAAA
The DNA here is from genome assembly GCA_013397775.1 of Eulacestoma nigropectus. Lineage (NCBI taxonomy): Eukaryota > Metazoa > Chordata > Aves > Passeriformes > Eulacestoma > Eulacestoma nigropectus. Next base: position 353,482 of record VZTE01001010.1, on the reverse strand, counting down.
ATTAATCTAATAAATTCTGAAGAGCAAATATTAAAGAATATTGAGGAATAATCTCTTAATCTATTTATGGCCCCAGCAATGATGTTCATAAATGTGTGCTATTTTATAGCAATGAATTTTCAAGCAGACAGACAGAGGTCTATATTACTGTATGTCTGAATAAACCTACTGGCAGCTAATGCAGAATTTAGCCCTGCCTGTTGGGCTACAGCCCCATGCCCCTGGCTTACCACACAGCAGTCTAGTAACAGTACTACTCTTAATAACACAGCAAATTATTTCAGTTTGCATTGTCTATGAGAGCAATGGAGTAAGACACACTATATTATGGAATAAGGAGGACTAGAAGTATCTGGAAGAGCCGGATGCCTTTCTGTCACAGGCAGACCTGTGTTCTCCACCAGCGCGGTATCTCAGCAGTGCTGTGCTTTAAATTGCACCACTAATTATCTTTCCCTTTCTTGACTTAATTCAGGACTAAGTAGGTCTGATGGAAGCAAGCTGAAAGCCTGAAAAAGGGGACACACCACAGTCAGTCAGAAACATTATCAAATCGACATTATCTAAAATTTTTCCTCATTCATTAGTCTGGGCTTGTAAATGCAACCCTGAGCTGTTCCCTATCAAGTCGCGAGTTGGAGGGTGAAACATCATTATGCAATGCACCTCATCTGGGCAATTATATAGGCAGACCACACAAAACTTTGTTCCTCATGGAGTAGCTGATAGTTAAAGAAGACTGAAAGACTGACATCAGAATGAAAGACTCAGCTTCTGCTTCTTCCTCAGTCTGAATGGATTCAAAGTCAGCTTCTTCCCTTTATAGAAAAATTCTCCAGCTATGGAAGTCACAATCCAGTTCTGCTGGAACATCAACCTCCCTATTTTTGAGGTTGAGTAACTTTTCCTCAAAAATTGAACTGGTATAAGCACGAGAACAATCTCAGTCTTTGTGATGGTCTCACTGTCATCTAAGAAGTCCAGCTCTGGGTACTGTACTGTGTACTGCTTACACATTTTATGTTACATAAAAAAAGAAAATAATCCTGAAAATAAAACTAGGCTGGAGGACCGAGTCCAGTTAGAGGTTAGAACTCATTTTTCAAAGCTCGTAGGATGAAGTTCAACCCCGGTGACAGAGTCTTCTCTTTCTTTTCAGCCTTCACATAGAGATCTTTATTTCTTGACTTTCCTAAATCATTCTAGATTTTTTACTGCTTTCTAGTGTTAGCTGCAGCTTTAAATGCCAAAGCAGATCAATTCTGTGTTAAAACATGTGCCTGTACTGGGCAGAGATTGTGTAAGTTTTCATTTGTTTTATCTGTTGATGTTTTGCAACATGCTGCATTTCTTTCTTTTTTCTTTTTTTCCTATTTGACTACTGTGCAAGGAATATGTTGGCAGAGTTAAACTGGGAACTTTGGTCTGCTTTGAAGAAATCTCCTTTTAGTGACCTGCATGCATGGTTAGTTTTACCATCTGGTTTCTCCTATGGTCCACCTCTCTTGTTTCCTTGTTGAAAAAACGGACTTCTGTTGTACAAAAAATCGAGTGTGTTCTGGGTAGGTCTAGACAAACACACAGCTGAAGTGAACAGTGGAAGGGAAATGTATCACTGGCTCATGTAAAAACATATGAAGCCAGGTCATTTAATTGAAGATTTCTTTCTGAATGATTATTCCATGCAATGGTGTTATGCCAATAAAGCTAAGAGCTCATCAAGGAAATATGAGATGCTTGTCCTGAAAACTTAAAAGGCAAAGGAGATCTCTTTTTTAACTTGATAATGTTCAAAGTTAAAAGAAGAAAAATAAATAGCCCATTATCATTTTGCATTAGGAAACTAATGCTATCCTTGGTTACACATAGCTCCCATTGACCTCTGAGTCATTTCCACAGATCTGCTATGAAAATGTTGTCCTAAATATATAAATGGTAGGAAAAGAATTCTTAATTTTCCCACATGAGGAAACTACAATTTTATAGTGAAGTTAAATCAGAGAGGTTGATGCCCTTTGTAAAGATTGCTTTTCAAGACAAAAATAAAATCCTGCCCAGTATTTCTAGGAATAAGCACTGCTGAAATCCCTGCTGAATTCAGCCTCAGTGGAGGGATGTGCAGAGGCACATGGTTTGCAGGTGCGATCTTGTCACTGTGTGCCATGGGCTCTTCTTGGGAGCCTGACATTTTTGGGCAACAAGGAGCCTGAAAAAGAAAAGAGACTGCAGTGTCATGTAGGAAGAGAACCAAGCAGGAAATACAAATTTATATTAGTTACAGTGTGATTACAATGAGAACTTTTCATTCTGACAGGTCAAAAGCAACTATTAGTGAAGCTAGAGAGAATGTTTATGGTCATGCTGGCAGAATCACAACCTGTTTCCTTGCCCTTAGGCACAGAAGATAAAAAATCTCTGTTATTTTTCTCCCTTAAATGAGTCCTCTTTAAAGAAGATGCCACTGAAACTGCCGAAACAGTCACGCTGGAGTCCAGGCTCACTCCAAATTAGCAAAGTGGCGTTGACATTCACAGAGATACACCAGAATCACGTGTTTGCACGAGAAGCCCTTTGTGTAGGTTTTCCTACGCAAGCGGCACTGAGAAGGCAGAGAGGTCACACGCCTTCCTCCTGCCCAGAGCCAGTATGTTCTTGTGTCCAGCATTCAATAACTCCATTGCTCCCACACTACTGGCAATAGCAATATTCAAATAGCTTTGTTTACTTGCATCTTTAATTATGAATGGGCTTTTACTTGTTCTGAGAAGACCAAAGCATTAATGCAGTAATCACCCCACAAAATAGATTCATTTAATCTCTGAGTTTGGTTTTGATGATTATTTGACATCTCAAGTGGAGGCAGAACAGTCATGATGTCACAGCATGGGTTTCACCACAGCCCACAGCTGATGCAGAGATAGTAGAATGAACCCATTTTGGAGGCAGTACACAGACTCACACACACGTGTACTTATGCACATCACTACCAGAGCATGCAAATGTTTACGTGTGTCAGAGTTAGATGGGAAACTCTTTTAGAAAGTATTTCCATCTCCAGTGGTGGTCTTGACCAAAGACACAGAACAAGACAGCATAAGGCTGTTGCTGCCCACATATCTCATAAGTATATTTTTACTCCGTTCTGACAAAAATGCTTCCCTTGACTTGGTTTTCACAGTTGTGACACCCAGTTTTTCTCTCTATTTGTTTTAAGGTAGAATTGACTGTCTTAAAATTTAGAACTTAGTATTAGCGCAAAAGCTTTCTGTAAATATATTCAAATGATTCTCTGATGATTGCTGCCAAAATCAGTTGTGAACTAACACACCATTGTTATAATGGTTTTAGGAACTTGAGTAGCTGCTGAGTTTTCAGCAGACATCTCAGCAGATATCTGCCTTTCAGAGACAGATTAAATGAGGTTTTTTTATAGCAAATGTGGTAATTCAGGAATTTGTTTTCATTGACTTAAAATAAAAGACATTACACAAAGAAAAACTTCAAAATATTTTCATTTGTGTATTTAGTTTTGATTTTCGGTATTCAGTTGGATATTTACGTGTAGTTTTTATCTTTATGTGCAGTATTTCCCTATCATATGTAAAATCTAATAAATCTCTTAACAAAAAATTATCCCAAATGAAAAGTCAAAATAATAATTTCAGAAAGTGGGAACATAATATTTCAACATCAGTACACTTTCCTTAGAGGAGTTCTTTTGTGAAAACATATAGGGCAAAATCAGCACCTCCCTTTCCTAAGTAATTTTGTTGGATTTGTTTGTTTGCTATGAAAAGACAATTTGTGATGAAATTTCAATTGCTTATCTAATTCTTGGTTCAATTTTCATTAGAATTAAGAGATGAAACTGTGTTGGGTATTCTGTTCCTTACAGTTACTTGAATTCATATGTCTAAAAGAAAGGTAAGACCACAGAAAATGTCTTTCTCTTAATTAATTAATTAATTAATTATTTTTCTTCTAGATCTTCTGCAAGTGCTGGGCACTTGTATACTGTTGACTTTTCTTTTCTCAAACTGAGAATTAAAAACAAATAAATAAACAGACAAATTACCTAGAAATCAGTAGGTGCACCAAGGTGCCTTTCCAAATCACAATAAACTATAGCCTATATTTCAGTGTCTTAGGTAAACAAAGTTATTAAAATTTTATCTAAATTGTCACTAATTCTATTAATCCAGCTGTACAGCTAAGTTAAAACAATATACCATAATTTGTAAACAAAACTGAGCTAGATTTGTATTCAATTCACACAATTTCAAGAGTAATTTTTGTGTAAATGGACAGTTGTTTCTAATTCTATTTGTCTTGAATTTTTATCGTTTTCCATTTTAAACTCCTCCTTCTCTAACTGCAAATTGCAAATGGAGCTGAAATAATGTGGAACACAGAGAAACACACTCTGACACACTCGAACCCAAACGCATACATTTAGGGGGTTCAACAGGCAGAATAGTGCATCATCTCCCCTTCTTTAGTTACATGCAGCCACTGTGACTGATATGAGCTTGCAGTAGAAAATATCTGAGAAAATGTTTCTTTAATTTATTAAAGAATGGAAAGGCATCCATTTGGTGATTAGATATCTAATATGGAGTTTATAATTTATGCACAAGTAAAATCGGTGCAGTGAATGACAGAAACAAGCATTTTATTGGGAAATTGTTCACTCCACAATAATGGTGCATTTAATTTTGAACCAGTCTGATTCTTTGAACAATTTGTTCCAGCTAAGAACAGATTGAGCTGTTCTTTGAATCATTTTTCAGCAGGCAGTACAGTGTGAGTTTATGATAGCTTTTTTTGTACTGTAGCTGAGTTCATTTGAGGTAAATCTTGCTGAAGTGCAGAGGGTTTACAGAGGTGCTGAGTGCTGCCTGTGATCCAGTGGGCTTGACACGAAGACAGGTAAGTGGACTGTTTGTCTCACATTTAAGCATTGACACATAGTTTTCTGGCAATTTAATGGTTGTATGTTTGTAAGCATGTATGTTTGACATTTAATGCTAATCTTGCTTTGTATATAGATTTCTCTGGATGAGCATCACTGTAGAAAACATACAGGAAACTGGAGGTGAAGCCAGTCATGGTTTCCCCCTTGCTGGATGGATGTGAGATTTGGAATTGGCTTTGCCAGCTTTGCTGGAGAAGAGGTGGGTATGGTAGTGAAACACAGGACATAGCTGCTTTGGTTACTTTTGATAAGCAGTGCAATCTGGAGGTAGCAACCCTTACACCAAGGGATATGTTTGCGTCCAAGGCAGCACAGGAAAGGGCTATGGATTACTCATGTGACTTAAACATTTTTGTACACACAGACGTGATTATTTCTATGAATTTTCTGCAGATTCCTGCAGTCTGAGATTCTTGTTGTGGATTGATTTATAAGGACAAAGTAAGATTTATAAGATCTGATGCACATTCAGGGCTATATAACGACAAGATTTTACCTTTTACCAGTTTAAAGTACTAGTCCTTTCTTTTTTTTTGGCAGTGGGGAGTGAGGGGGTTGAGTGTGGGTGCTACAAAGGTCTCATTGAAGCTACTGAGAACCCAAAGTAGATGACATAATTGCAGTTTAATGAAACCAATTTTAAATAATCCTTTCATCTCTGCTGGGATGTTTATTGTCACTGTTCAAGTTTTCTCTTTTAGACAAATTCAAGCCATTTGCTAACCTGTTCATGCTAAATGTCACCCTGTAAAATAAGTAGCTTTGACAAATCTGCCTCCAGTCTACTACCCCAGCATGTTAAAACTATCACAGTCACACTCTTGTTTTTTGAAATTAAAAAGGTGACTGTCATTTGTCATTTCTGCCAAAAATACCATTATGTTTCTCAGAGGAACTCTGGAGAAGATCTGGATTTTAGTTTGTACCTTAAACAAAACCCCATTGTGGAGTAAGTATTCATAAAATATCTGAGAATTGGGTTCAGGTAGCAACCACAGCACAGTTTCTAAATCTGTTTAAAACTGGTGTGAGATCCCGGTAGCAGCCACTTGTCTACTGTGCAGCTTTACCAGAAAAAGCTGAACTCTGGAACAAACTCACATACCTGCTGACAGAGTAGGTGGTCCATAAGCATTGAGATGTTTACTTAGAAACCCAATTAGACCTTTAAAAACTAGTGCTACCTTTTATTAAATGCAACAGGGATGGCAAGATTTGTTAAGTATTTAGCTACCTAGTCGTTACCTAAAGCAATTTGTTGTACACAAATAAGGACACCCAAGTCTTCCAGGCAATCCAGTCTGGTGCACATGGTCTGAGAGCAGCTATTAAATTCCCAAAACGTGGGATTCACCAAAAAGTAAAGAAGACTACAATGGCCACTTCTGCCCAACACATTACTACTGGCAGAAAAGAACATACATATTTTGCTTTTTAGCCTGATGTTGGATTATTCATCTGGAAACAGGAGTGGAAGCCTCACCTGCCACTCCTGGGAGTTCCAAATCTATCTCACAGTCTTCAAGAAGAAAAGCTAGGACAGAAGACATGACATGCATAATGTAGAGGAGTTCACCCTCCTCTAGACTGTTGAAGCACACCAAGAAGCCAAGCAGTTGGAGTTCCATTTCAGAGAGAGAGAGAGAAACCTTTTGAGTTTAGAGGGGCTGGAAGAGGCATTTTGTTCTGGACCACAGTAATAGACCTATTTAACTTGCTCTAGTTAGTGTCTCTGGAGCTGATTTTGTGAGGTAGGTAATTGATACTAGGTAAAAATACTAATTCTTAAAGAAAAAAAAATACAGAAATAAAGCAAGAGCTGTACAGAGTGTAACATTGGTTATTAATAATACAATGATTATTTCTCCATAATATGAAACTATAATGAGACAATCACAGGGCCTCCAGCACTACAGAATTCAAACATTTCATGATTTTTAATACATTTATGTTCACAAAACTCCTAGAAAGCAGGAAAATTGATGATTTACAATTCCCAGTTGTAAAATGTTTACCCAGTTATTATGCAGTCTTTAAAATACCCCAAACACATATGCATGCGTGTAGAGCATAAAAATATGAGTCACATGTACAAAATTGCAATGAGGTTTTAATAGGCCGCTTTTTGGCTTTCTTGTTTTCAGCTTCTTTTTTAAGTCTGTTCTTCAGTCCTCAACTTATTTTACAGCTCAGCTCTCTTTCCTGAACACTGCATTAGCCATGTAATGGGTGCTGTGATAGCCTGGGTTTAATTCCAGGCTTCCAACTGGGCTGGCAGACAATCTGCATGTGCCCCTGTGCTCTTGTTTGAAACGAGCTGCAGCCTGTGGCTCCTCCAAGTAGATTCTGTCAATTTAAGTGTGAAAAATTACAAGGGATGAGCTCTGTCTTCTGATGTACTGATGCAAAAGGTAGCAATATTGCATGACCCTGAGGATGGTTGGATGGCTGCTTTGTACTGCAAAAGAGCTGAAAGAAATATCTTTACTTTTGGGAGTTTTATGTCTCTGAGGTAGAACATGAAGGACCTGACGAGGAAGTTATGGTTCAAAGGAAGGTTACGAAAATAACAGCAGCCATCCTAAACTTACCTAAAAGATTTACAAGAAGTCTGCTACAATGTGTGGGTTTTGACCTCCAGGAACACTAAATTTTATTCGACTTGTGCTGGGGAACAAAAATCACTTGGTGCATTAAATCGGCTTCATTTTTGTGTTAGTGCTTATGGGATTTGGAGAAGAGATTTAGATCATAAGGAAATAGTTGTCAAGTGTAAAGTATAATTAAGACAGTTTTGGTACCAAAAGCAAGATTTTATTTTTCCTGTGGAACAGGGATTTTAGGGTTTTTTTCAACTCTTAACACAGAGAGGATGAAGAGGGGGATATTTTTTTTCTTTTATCTGAACAGTCAAAAATGCACCAGTATGACATTTGTGTTGCATAAGCAGATAGTTTTAAGATGTTCATAGTGTACCATAAATTTACCTCCTGTATAGGACTTAATTTCATACTTTAAAATCTTAGAGAGATATGAAAGTATTCGTTAGTATCACTGCAAATTTAACTAACCTCCCTGTGTTACACTTCAGGTGCTACAAGTAGAGCAAAGCCCAATAAATATTTGTGTTTCCTGGCAAAATTTATAACCACTGCAGCTTTAGGAGTTTTATAGCAGATCTCATCTCTTTCCACCTACCAAATCTATGACTGAGATACTCATATAGTTGTTTTGCTAGTTTTTATATGAAAGTGTACACAACAGTACCTCTGGCCAAGGCCTTGGACTTCATGTACTCTCTGATTATACCACCTCTGTTCTAATAGCTTCTTTTCTCCATATAAAACCAGTGACAAGTAGATAAAAGTGGAGGGGATGGCAAAATCAATGATGATGAACCTGTGAATAAGGACACATGTAATACTCTTTTGCAGTTCAGTGACCTGTACAGACATGCAGTCATGTAGCAGGCCTTGAATTTAGGAGTCACTGGTATAAATCAATGAGCAACAACATTTACATTACCTGATTGAGCTCAAAAAAATCCTTAGGTTATTGCATCAGGACTGAGCATTGAAATAACAAAGCGGCAACTTTAGATCTCAGATGTTCGCCTCTCTCAGATGACTTCTGCCTTATACACATGAACCCTCTGAAACTGTGTCAGGCAGACAAATACCTGAGAGTATCTGTGGGGTGGCCTGATGGGTGTAGAGGAATATGATTTTTTTTCTGTCCCTTCTTAGCAATTAGCAGACATAATTATTCAACAGCACTGGTAATCCTGCTGAAATCCCTGACAGCTGGTTTATTCTCACCTAACACCCTCAAAGGACCTATTGATAGGACCACAGCCTAGATAACAAGCTTAGACTAAGCATGCAGGGTTTAGGCAATTGAAGCTAGGGTGATGTGAACCCAGCCTAGGGTTCCAAATATTGGAATATATCCAATATCCAAAATGTTGCATAATACTTTAGGTCAATCTGTCTTTAGCTTACCTTCTAATAGGGCTCCTTTTTCTTTCACAATCAGTAGGAGGTAACATAGAAAATCTTTAGGCTTTCCCTCTACTGCAAAATAAATGGGCCCTTTATTTGCAATTCGCTTCAATAGAGCGGTGCAATATAAACACTGGAACTAACAGCAAAAAAACTTCTGCTGATTTGAAAAACAACTGGAATTTAGTAGCTCAGCTCCAGCCCTTATTTGGTCTCTTCCAGTGTCCTTGTCAGTAGGTTGCATGTGATATATCTGTGCTGGGGAAGAGACCAAAACATTGGAATGATGAAATACTGTGAAAATAGGTACTGTTAAACTAGGTGTTGGAAGTCTGTTCTGAATATACTGAACCCAAAATGTTGCAATTTTTATTTATTTATTTATTTTTCTATTTAATTCATGTAATGATGTAATTGGGCTTGTATTGTTTTGTGGGACAGAAGGACTGTGGGCGACAGTGGGAGGAAATTTATTTCCTGTAGAAACTGCAGTAGGTGAGGAAAAAGATATGTAAGGCAAGAAAGCACGATGTAAAAAAAGGAAATTTATGGTATCACTTCTCTATTTATATCAATGTATATACAGAGAAATATTTAAAATGTGTCTCTTAAACCTAAAGAAAAAATTAACTTTATCCTATGTCACCAGGAAAAATATGTGTTGCCTGGTACATGAATGTAGGAAATGAGGTAATTATTGTAAGATGATTTACTCCAGCTTTACTAAATCACTAGTTTTGCAATTGTCACTAAGAGAACAGCCTTCAAAAGCTTGAAGTCAGAAAAGCAGGAACATTTTGATACCAAAATATTTTGAAAGGTGTTTGGAGGCTTACAAAAAGCAACCACCCTGAGATTCAGATTTAAGGAATCTGATTTCCCTTGATTTAGCTAAGCATTTGCAAATAACCTTTTAATTTTAGGAAATAAATAACCTCAGGTGAAAATCAAGCACATAACCTGCTACAACATGTTTAAAAGTTTTAGAGGGACTAAATTCTCAGCAAGACTGAAGTGCTGCAGTACCACCTCCACTGGGCTTATGCTCAAGAGCACCTTCCCAGTCCATCCTGGAAGACAATCAACAAACTGGTATCTACCCCACAAGTGCCTCAAAGCAATACAACTGTGTTATTCTGAGGGCTCACTGGGGCTAACCAGCTTCCTCTAGACAAGAGTTCAAGCTTTAAGAGAGAAGGTACAAATAAACCATCCATCTAGTTACACCTTTATACACTCAAACATACCTGCCCTGAGAGCAGGTATTTACTGGTAGACTCTGGTCTAGCACATGAACCTGTGTGAAGCGATGTAGCCATGTACCAGGCAGCTCCATGGACCACATTTAGGTTCAGCATTGTTTCTACCTCTGGCCAAACCAACTAAAAGTAGATGTCTGGTCTAAATGAAAAACTCAGAGCTTCTCAACTAGGTGTATAGGCTACCCATGGAAAGAGAAAACCATCTAAAGAGGAAGAACATCTTGCCATACTGAACTCCAATATTAAAGAGAGAAGGAGATGAGGAAAGGAGAGTGATGATTGTGCTCTGAGTCAAGAGTAATGCAACTCATGACTTGAATTTTAATTAGAAGGGACATAGCATAATGAGAGAATCTTCTTGCCCAGATTTTTGGTGTTAGAACAGGAGGCCTAGAAATAAAAATTTAAATAAAAAAAAAAAAGTTCACTGAGGTTGCATAGTCTAAAGAAAACAAAACTGAGAAGAACATATGCATAAAGGCAAGAAGAGAATTATCACTCTCCACACTCATTAAGAGACACAAAACAGGCAATAGGTCACAGAATCATCTAGGCTGGAAAAGACCTTTAAGATCATCAAGTCCAGCCTATGACTTAACACTTGTATTATAGATCCTGTAACAAGGCAACTAAAGAATGGCATCAGGAAACTATTTTCAGTAGGCAGAACATTGAAGGAACAGACTGCCTTGGGACTCCACAGTTTCCCCAGGCAAGATCTTTGCACTCAGGAGAGTTTATCAGGTTTAGGATAGTTCTAGTTTACATTGTCCTGAGGTCTCTGCCATCCCTATGCTTTATAAATTTTTTTCTTGCAATTTCAGCTGGGTAGCATTTACTTAACTTCTTTCCTTTTTACACTTTCTCTCAATTTTCCTTCTAATGCTATTGTAATATCATTGTACTGCAGGGATAATTCTGGCCAATCAATTAAAAGTTGAATTAAGAGTGTTGTTTTTTATAGTTATATATTGGTTTACAAAACTTTTTCTTTTTTTTTTTTTTTAAGCTGGATGTAGTTGATTGGAAGGCTGGAGAAATTACCATGAGATAAGATTTTTTTGAGATCAGAGCATTTCTGTTGCAGTGGAGACAGCCCAAAGAATTTAAGTCACTAACCTATGAAATTATTCTTCGAATGCTCCCAGGAATGGGACATCTACAGTTTCTCTGGGCAACCCGTTCCATGTCTCACCACCCTCACCAGAAAGAATTTCTTCCTAATATCGAATCTAAACCTGCCCTCTTTTGGTTTCAAGCCATTCCCTCTCGTCCTGTCACTACCTGCCGTTGTAAAAAGTCCCTCCCAGCTCTCTTATAGCCCCTTCAGGTACTGGAAGGTGCTATGCTATGTTCAGCATGGAATCTTTTCTTCTCCAGGCTAAACAACCCCAGCTCTCAACCTCTCTTCACAGGAGAGGTGCTCTGGGCAACCTGGTCCAGTGGAAGGTGTCAGGAGGGCTGGAACTGGATGATCCTTAAGGTCCCTTCCATCTTAATGCCATTCTATGATTCTGATGATCCAGTATTACAAAATGGTTTTTTTTACATGACATTATTTGAATCCCAGGATACACCTCAGGTCACTGTTCCTGTTTCTTTGCACCAGTAGAGGTCTGTGTCCATGGAACAGGATATATGCTTTTAAAAAAAAAAAATTCTGCTGAGTAACTTCATCCTGTACAATGATGCAATTCTAGAACATCTAAGAAATATGTCAGTATTACCTTATCAGTAACGTATAATAGCAATTTTCTTAGGATCTCACAGGAAAATACTTAACAAAATAGATTCTGCAAAATCTTCAGGTTCTGAGACTAAGAAAGTGAAAGACTTGTCTCTTAGACAAGTAAGACTGATTGCAAGGCATATATACAGTATCTTAGTAACTAAGCAACAAATTTTGTACCAGATTTAAGCATTTATCTCCTATTGAAATAAAATAAGATTAGCTGATTTGTCCAAAAGCCTCATCCCCACTAATTTTGGGTTTTTTTCTGTCTATGAATCTGTTTCCCATCTTTTATCTACAGATAATATCCGTGTGAGAAATGACGGAACTATATGAATAAAATGTAGCTATAGAAACAATTAAAGTGTACCTGTGGTGATATAATCTGAACAGTTCATATTTATCATTGTAGAATTGTCATTGAAGGAAGTTGCAAAATAATGAAAAATCTGTGGCAAAGGAACAACTTCCTTCTAGAACACTTCAGTATAGGCCTGGAGAAACCTATAGTGATGGACTTCTAGGGTGTGAGGTGATATTATTGTAGAAAACCTATTAATTTTGAAGATTGATCATTATCTTTAAGTAAGTGAATAAAGTGAATAAAACACTTGAATGCATGTTTAATTTTAATTACATGAATAGTCAGAAGTTATTTTATGGTTAGTTAGTTTCTTTATATGATGACAGAAATAGTTGATATTTTATTGCTACTTAAATACGAAACTTTTTGCAAACCTCAAATGCAAACGAAGAAACAGCTGTTGGATTCTCTCCTATTCAGTCTCTCCACAGGAGTGGAAGTGTCACGATGAAAAGTGCTGAAGTGCCTGAGACTGCTCTCAAAGGAAAAACTTTGGTTATTGCCCACATAAAATTCATCTCATATCAGTCCACAGTGCAAGGAAAATTACTTTGGTTACAGATTCCTTCTAGCTGTAAAATAACTTTCTGAATAGCAATAGACACCTTTTCTACATTTTTTATAAATATTTCCTTACACTAGTCCAGAAAAGTACGTCAACCAAGGATGGTGCCTTGGACCTATGGGGATAATTCAGTGTCCTTGACTGCCAGAGCACATTTGAAAAGATCCTGAGCCAAGATATGAAAAGATGCTCAAAGTGAAACAACTCTGACAAGAATCTTACCTAGTGAAATTAGTGTCTCAGGAAAGCATCTCTGACTGGTGAGATAAGCATTTTAAAATAAATCAGTGCAATTAATTTATGGCTATAAGCAATATCAAACATGCTACACCTTCCAATAACCAGCATTCACAGTTTCACTTTGATACTTGATGCCTTCTTCGTCTTATCTCTATTAAAGTAGTAAACTGTTTATACATTTTATTGATATTTTCATTTGTATCCCCAGGGAAAGAAGTTCAGGGAGAGCAGACTTGCACTAAAGAAAAATGTATAGAACAAAGCCATGATTTCCTTCAGTCACTGCACATCCACAGGGAAGAATAATTTGTGGAAACATAGAGATGGAGGAGTAATGAATTCCTCTGTCAAAATGATGAGTGAAAGAAAGAAGTAATTACCATTAATGCACTTCAATTATGGCTCAACGGTTTTTTAGCTGTATGTTCCCATTTAATTTTCACTTAAAACAAAACAGTTGCCACAGACCCAGAGCTAAAAACAGAAATCCCTTTCAGCTACTGGCAAATTAGTGAGTAATGTTCTTATTATATAAGGAGAGGGAAGATTGACTTTTTCCAGGCAAACACGGGAAGTGCTTGTTTGTTTCAGACACTACTCCTTCCCCCTACAAACACACAGTTGAACTTTATTTCCAATGTTATAACCAGCTAAGCATGATAATACTTTTTTTCTGGTTCCTATTTAGCTTTCAAAGCCCTCACAAGATTTCTGTCATGGATCAATGGCACCTTCCAGGAGGGAGTGAGGTCACTGGATATCCTTGGTATACAGGAAGGCATGTTCTATTAGAAAAGGGAAATGTTTTCAAATCCCTCAGATCTTAAGCTACTAAAAATAAACTAATGAGCCTTAAATTAACTTTTTTTTTTCCACAGCTTTTCTAAGCCTAAAGAAAAATATTTATTATCTGGGAGTGACATGCAGGAAATTAGTCTTATAAGTCATGATTAAATGATTATAGTTTCCAATTTTCTTAATTCTAATCTTAATATTAATCTGTTGTAGAGTGCATGTTTCAACTTTGGTGTTTTGGTTTTTTTTGGTTTTTTGGTTTGTTTTTTTTTTTATATTGGTTGTCATTTTATCATGCAAAATATTTATAGTGGAGGCGCTAAAAAAATACATGAGGTAGGAATCACCTTGGTATCACTATTTGGCTGCCTGCTTGGAAGAGTTTTGAATTGGTGTCCACATTCAGTGCTACCACTCTATATCCCTCCAATAACTAAAGTGAACTTTATACATTTCCTGTATATTTTAAATTCTCCAGAGTCAGAGTTGGGTTAACAGCAAGGAAATTTTTATGTATGAGTGTGAATGGATGTGAATTTATTTGGTGAAACTCATCCTTACTGGGACTCCACTGAAACCAGTGGAGGCTTTTCTAGAGGAAAAGCAGCCTTGAGATTGGACTGATTCACACCAGTTCCTCAGACCCAGTGGATGCTGCCCGTGTTTCAGGCTGAAGGGCAGGCTTAGGACAATGCTGGTACACTCACAAGAGCTGCATTAGCTCTGTCTGCTGCCTGTTAGGGCTGAGGGTGATGTAAGCTTGGCCATGTTTGACCCACAGAGCAAACAGAGAACTTCTGGCAGAGCTTGGAGTAAACCAGCAAGGATTCCTCCAGATGTTGCCTTGGTTTGTGGCTTGCCTGCCCCAACAGACCCATTGGATGTGGCTCCTTGCTGCGGAGAGGATGAAAGAATTTGAGTTACCCCATGTCAGCAGGCTACAGGGGCAGAGAGTGGGACTTTGCCCATTTTATTTAGCACTGAACAACCTGAGCACAGAAGTGGTTAAAGACCATCAGACTGTTTCTCAACATGCTCCCCTATGACACATGTGCTGTAAAACCTCTTTGGGACCCTTTTCCTTGTTGAGCTGTCTACAGAGAGAGTGCCACTGCAGCCAGGGCTGCTGCTGGCCTGAGCACTTACTAACACAAGGCCTGTTTGTAAACCCACAGTTCTGAGTTCATCACAAGCACAAAACCTCACATGGGGGTGATATTTAGGCTGGCCAGTTGTATATCACAAACCAGCCTGCCGGATCAAAAAGGAGTCAGAGATGTGAGCCACAGACAGAGAAGGACTGTAGAGCAAGATCATCCAATCTTAGGGAGAAGCTACAAACTTAATGGAGTTGCAGATTACTACATCCAAAAGATTTACTACTACTAGCTATAGCTACTAGCTACAAAGCTCATTATGTATTCAGGCAAGATCTTAAAAAATCAGAATTTTTACACTTGCAGAACTTGCAGTTTCTTACAGAAGTTTAGATAGGTCAGTGTGAGTATGGCAGCCACAAGATATCAGAGAGCATTGGAACACCTGGTAAATCTGGACCAAATCATGGTGAATATCAACAGTTCATGCCTTGGGTTAAGAACACAGCCCTCTATAGAAGTCTTTGCCTTTAAAATGCAGTCACTAGTGACAGAGTCCCAGTCTCATCACAGGGACATTTAAATGAAATAACTGGAAAACAGTGTCTGCAGAACTATATGTCCTGTCCTTTGAAATAATTTTAATTGCAAGCACAGAAGAGAGTCTGTAGCTCTGGAATGCCATAGTGCTGGAATGACATAGTGCTGAGCCATTTGCAATGACTTGAGCTTGATAGAGTGGGTGAGACAATCCCATTGTTTCCCTGTGGAGACTTGTCTTTCCTTTTCCCACTTCCCCACAGATCTCCAAGTTTCTTCCTCCACCTGCAGAGTTCCTGGAGGAAACTGTCTATATTTCATACAAAGTTCAAACATACCATGTTTTCATCCTAAAGTTTATTTACATTTCTTGATTACACTTGTTCTGGCTCATTTCCTTTGTTTCATTCTTGCCAGAAAACCTTGCTAGAGTGCTTGTCAGTTATTAATAAATTGCGTCAAACAGTAGCAAGCGTGGTTCAACAATTTGGCAAATATTAATGAATAACAATTTCATTGTTAGGAGAATTTTTGGCCCGTTTTCAGATCAAACACAAATTCTAGCCCTTTAACATCTGATTTTGCTATATTCAGATTGTCGAGAAAAAAATAAAAAGAAAAGGAGACTTAAAGAACACTCTCAGCAAAAGATGCAGGTGTTACATCACTGAATTGACTTTTACAACTTTAAAAAAATAATAATTGAGGGTTTTTTGGCTGTTTCTTCATAGAGTTATGAATTGTGAAATAATAAAAAAAAAATATAAGGCATTCTTAAATAGATTCTGTGAGAAACTTCCAAATAAATAGACAGATGCTTCGTGAAGAAATTCCAGTGGTGGGCACTCCACTGCTGCCATTGGTGAATTATTCAAACTAATGAAGCGTTCTCCATTATTATTAAAAAAAATATATCTTATTTCTATTGTGAATGGACCCTGCATCAACTTCATACCTCTGTACTGCTTTCAGATTCTGTTTATAGCTCTTATTATCAGCTGGGTGCCTCCCATGATTTGAAGTGTCCAAGCAAGGCATCACTTAATCTTTGGAATTTATAAAGGTTTTTTGCTATAATACATAGATTCCAGTTTCAGGTTTTCTTTTAATTCTGCACAGTTCATCAACATCCATTTTGGACTCTAAGTTCAAGAGAACTGGAAGGAGCAGCCAAGCAGCTCAGCACAGGCAGCAGACAGAGCAGAACCTCTCTGTTCCCGTACTGTACATCTAGGGTTCCCTTTTGCCCTTACTTTTTTCCTTCATCTGTCACGACATGCAATAATTCTGTCTTTTATTAGAATAATATAACAAATTAAGGAAGCCAACCACTTTTTTGAGCCTTAAGAGATTTTTTGGTTTTCTAAAACACTACAGTACTAATTTATCTTTGCATAGGTAGGTTTTTCTAAGGATCCATCTCCCATCTGCAAAGAAAAGAAGGGAAAGAAGTAGAACATTTTTCATTGCTAATATAACTGCTTTTAGAAGCTTTTACTGAAATGCTCATAACCTTTTTCATATATTTTAGCTGAGTCAAAGGCTCTCTTTTATTATGTCTCAATAGCCTTCATTTTCTCTGGAAGACATTATCCATTACTGATACACAGTGAACATATTGGGTCCTAATTTATGCAGCGTATTCATAGTCTTGTTAAATCCACATATATTATCCCTACTAGTAAGGAAGATTTCAAACCTCCCTTTAAATATGAAACTGTGTAGTTCGCAAATAAGGTCAGGCTGTCCCAGCTCTTCCCAAGAGGGATCTCTGGCTATGTCTTTAGCAGTAAGTTAAACATTTGCGGGTGGGTTTGTGGAGACTGGAATGTGTTGGAACCTGTCAGAGGTTTTTCCTGGGCAGACTAGGCATGTTCCGAGAGTTATAATAGGCCTAAATATGGTGTGCAGTAGGTATGACAGATCTCACAACAGTATTTAAAAGGGCAGGAGGTGTTAATCCTATGGGCATAGACCATTCTGTGTCATTTGGCCTCAAGACCAGTGAATGGTACCAGGCACTCAATTCACTTGCCTAGATGTACTTTCAGCTCCTTTGAAGGCTGAACCTTTGTACTATTTTAGCAGATTCTGAAATTCATAGACCTACTCAAGTGAGTATTCCTCAGCAATCGCTAAATGTTCTCAATTGCCAATGTCATGTCAGGAATGCATTTGAACATCTGAGACTGTCTGTGCTTTGGGCCCACTGATGCAGCCTAAGTACACATTGAGTATCCTTTCAAGGAAAAACTTCTCGAATTACATTTCTAACTTTTTCAGTGTCAGCTATGCACTTAGACGATAGACTGCTCAGTGCCTTTTTGAGTAATCTATTAAACCTTCAAGTGCTCTTAAGTCGCATTAGCTGACAGTTCCAAATGCACTTTCTAGACCTGAACCAGATGACTTATTACAGTAGTTTTTAGTTAAAAAAATACTTTTCTGTGAATTAGCAAACCATTTAGTTTGTGCAAGTAAAGTTTCCAAAGCTAACCTCCATAGCTGGTCTTTGACTTCACATATTCGTAAGATAGAACAGGTGGCAATTTTAACACAAGATGCTTTGGGGGAGAAAAATTAAGTCCAGTAAATACATTAAAGGACAGGTTATTTCCTCAGATGCTTTTTGCAATCAATGGGTTTAATGCAATGAATGAGGATCTTGTAGGCATAAACCCCAAAATCCCAGGTCTCCCTGTTCAAAGGGAGCGAATTTAAGAAAATGGGCCAAGTCTTCTCCAAGGTGAGTGAAAACATTTTCTGTTACTAGTAACATCTACTAGGATCTCCTTAGACTCTCACATTCTCAGCAGTTTGGCTTTAAAGCTGCTCAGGCAGTGTCTCTGAAAGCTGTGACTAATGTAAGATCATTCTTCCTGACTACACATCAAGTCTGATGGAATTTAATATACCTGCAGGAGACACCATATTTTTCAGGTAGGAGACATCATACTTCCATCAAAATCTTTGTGGAAAGGAGAGAAACAGTGACATCCTGCCTAGCCCTACACTAAGAAACATTAATTTGTCCGTTGTCCTCAGAAGTCCTTATAACCACAGAGAACTTCCATAGATGTCACAGAAAAGAGGTGGATCAGCAAGGCTGTGAAACAGCTACTCCTAATTTTCATGTTTGTAAGGCAGAGCCCTGCACTTGCACAGATAAGTGCCTTGAGAGGGCACTTGTTCGCTTAAATGTAAAACTGCCTGGTGTAGGACATTCATATCTGAGATCATCTGGCCTCCCTTCTTAGTCGTTTGTAAGACACAGACATTAAATAATATATTTTAACAAAGACCTCTGATTTCTAAATGAGAAGTAAATGAGAATCACAGCACATGCTCCTTTTTCTGAGTAAGTGTCAAAATGCTGATCTCTCATATATATGGATGTCTGTACAGGAGGTGCCTACTAATAGGTGAGGTGAAATGCAATCCCACTGTTTGCACAGAGATTGTGGAATCATAATTATAAGAATTTTTTTTCCCCTCAAAGAGCTCTTTGAAGTAGTGGTGGTATGCAGTTTTTACACAACTTGGAATATTGAGAATGATGAAGTCATTTTGAGAGAACTAAAGCTTTAGTGTGACCTTACCCTTGAGTAGAAATTGGAGAAATGAAATTAGCTCGAGGGTAGTCATGAGGGATGGAAAAGAAGAGAGAATGTTTTTCCTGACAGCAGGAAAAGCATCACTTGGAGCTCACACCTTGTTATGTGCCTGAGGAAAGAAATCTTGACTGAGGAATGACAATTGTGATGTGTGATAAGGGACAAACTCAAAACGGAAATTTTCTCAGAGTTAAATCTTTCACCAACACACCAACTTCTTTCCCTCGAGCTGGAATTAGTAAGAAGTCTATCCAGATACACATTTTCATTATTTTTATGGGAACTTCAGAATTTTTAGATCTTTTCTTAGTTGATAGGTTTGCTTCAAAATCACCTTCAAGTTTAAATGCTTAGGAGAATAATGGGAGATAAAGAAAACAATAGACAAGCAGGCACACATAGCCCATGGCATTATCTAAGGCTTGTTCCACAGGTAAACAAGTTTCAAACTCCTGAACAGAAAGGGGAAGAATATGTAGAATTGACTAATGTCTAAGAAATATAAGAAAAATATCTATTTCACATGTCTGGGAAATCCAAAGCAAAATAGAGTCTATACAGGGGTGTGTTTTTAACATCGTAGATTAAATGCTACATAAATCCATGGCTTTTCTATAAGAGCATCTCCATGGTCTGGGCTTTGCCATTGATTCCCTATGTCAGGGACAGATCAATCCAAAATCCAGCATGCAAATATTCAAGATCTTAGGAGAAGTTTCTGTCAGTTGGCATTCTCTTACGAATATTTTACAACTACGGAACATCTTTCAAGCTTACATCAAAAACAGACTTCTCACTTTGTCCCATGTGTGGGGTCCATTGCACAGAATGCCTTTGCTGTTTAGGGGTTGAACAAGCCTGAGGCATTTCAGTCTATTCTAGAATAGGTCCGTTCTCCCTTTTCCTTTCCTTTTCTGACTTCCTAATTCCCCTTAAAAAAAAAAAAAAAAAAAAAAAAAAAAGAGAGAAGAAAAAAGAAGGGAAGTCAAGCAAAATCTCAAAACTGTGATGGATATTGGTTTCTTCTAGAAACATGGGTCCAGCGAAATTTTTAATCCTTAATTAAATCAAGGAGTTTCCCTTTAATCTTCCTTTACATCACACTCCAGAGTCCTGTGTCAGTTTGCTAGGCTGTAGCCCTTGTCACTGAAAGGAAGGTTAAAGAAAAAATTCTTTGCCTATTTTCAAAACAATCTATAGAAGGATAAATGCAGAAGTATGTTCAACATATACATGTTCACTGAATATTATATTGCACAGTTAGAGCCCAGCTTTTTTTTTGCCCACATTTACTTACAGATGTTCAAATATTAATGTCAATTAGAGCCATAGAATCCTGAAACCCCAGTTATTATAGTGCAAACATAGGAATGGAACACTGAACAAGTATTCTTGGAGAGGAAAAGACATAACAAATATTTGGATAAAAATTTATGTCCACTGAGGATATAAAAGGAACAGAATAAACTACTTCCCTTTCCTTTCAGCTGGCCAAGAGAATCTTTTCTGTAAATGTGTCATTTCTCCTATGTAGACCCATATTCCCTTTGTTTATCTTTTCTCACCTGATCATGTCCCAGTAAGTTAAATGAAGGGAAACTTTTGTGTTTCTTTAGAATTTACAGTCCTGCCTGGATTTATTACAATGATGTTGTAAGTAAATAAAAGTACTTTGCAATGAGGTAGTAATTTAAGATACAAAACAGAAAATTCAAATCAAATCAAATCTGGTGCTTTATCACATCACAATAACTGTCATTGAACTGCTTTGGAAGGTAACTCTTTAATCACGCTGATAAATGCACTGGGCTCATGCTGCACTTCTATGCATGCTCTTCAGCACAGTGCCATGACATTCCATGTTTCATGTTTCATGGAGTTGCCAAAATTTCACCTCTTTTTGTTCCCCTGTGTATATTCTGTCCAAACTCTGATGAACAGCTGTCTCAGGCAGTGCTGTCAACACAGCCACCACTGGTACTACTGGTGAGCCACCTCAGTATGATTCATCTTAAAGGAGTCAGACGGTAGAATTGCTGGGAATGTATGTTTTGTAAGGTAACACTTTGTTTTGCAAACTTGCCCAGATGGTCTCTGCAGATTGCAGTTTGTGAGCTTAGAGCGGAATCAACAGGATGTCCAGCTCCCTCACCTTCTCCTCTTGTTCTGTAGGAATAGGTGCTCATCTTACCCTAGGGAAATAAATATGGACTGAGTTCTAGAGGAAAAGCAGATAAAGAAAAGAAAAAGAGATATTTCCTGTCCCTGTAAAAAAACAAACCAAAACAAATCAACAAAAGCAAAAACCGAACCCAAAACTGTAGCACTTACACAGTTAGAAAGTGTTTGAGTGTATTTGGGCCATGTGTAGCAGCAGAAAAGACTGGAATTAAATTAAGTATTAAAACAGTCTCATTTTCTCCTGTTTAAATCTCTGCATGAGTGCTTTAAGGTCATTATTCTCACACTGGTTAAATTAGGCACCTGTAAAGTTTCATTAACAGAACTATTACCTTTAATTTAGCTTGGAAGAAAGTGATTTGTTATAATGTGTGCAAAGATAATATTTTATTAATTGCCAACTCAGTGGTAAGCATAAAAGAATGGAACTCCTGAGCTCTAAATATGTGTCTGCTCCTTTCCTGGGAGGCATTAACTCCTTTTTAGGATGAACATATTTTAGATTTTGCCATTTATCTGGTAACTGGAGTCAGAGGTAACGGTGGTCATGCACAAGTCTTCCTCTTGGCTGTCTAAAAGACTCAGATGTTCTGGGACCTCTTTTCCTACTACATAGATCTTCTGTCCTTCAGGAAGAAAGCGAGGTGTCAAGATAAAAATTGTCTTCCAGCATCTTTTCTCCGTGGTGAGCTCTACAGAGCTTGCTCTTGGAATAATTTTCTGTCATCCTCAGTTCTCTTGTTCTGTTTTAAAAGAGAGAATAACTCAGCTTTCCCCCCTTGCTTTTGTGACTTGTATTTCTACCATAAATATGTGCCAGCTTATATCTCCTTCGGTCACTGCAGTCTTCCTTCTGCTAAGAGGGATCCATCACTATTGCAGCAAAAGGTATTAAAAAATACTCTTTTCAGGTCTCAGTTATTTTTGGTATATGATAGGCTTTCATTCTGGTTATCCCTAATGCGCAACACAGGCACAATCTGAGTCAGTGTTACAAGCTTAGAAACAGCAAAACAGGCTTATTTTTAAATACATGACTTCACTGGTGATTCCCAAAGATAAGTACTGCTCCACCATTCTAAAAGGCTTGGCTCAGATGAAGGCAGATGTAGACATTAAAAAGAAGCTTGTGCTGTACACAGTATCAAGATTTAATTTCTGTTGACTTTTTCTTCCTTTCTGATTAAGAAATTTGTGTTATTCTTTGTATGTTTTTCCCAAAAAGAAATGATTCAGAGCTTCCTTCTTCTGCAAAACAAAAGCAGACAGTGTCAACCCACAGCCCAGCATGTGAGCAGCCCAACAATAATAAAGTAAAATGTGCATGTGATGGAGCAAAACCACTGATAAGAAAAATATTTTCAGTGTCCAGTTTGAAATTACCAAGTCAATCCTGTTTCCATTAAAGTCAGTATTGACACACCCATTTTAAAAAGAAGACTAAGTGGTGGTTTGATCACGACGGAAAGCCAAAAAAACTAAGCTTGAAAGGCTGTTTGTCCCTAGGGGAGAAACCACAATGGCCTTTCTGGAAGTTAACAGCTGGAAGCTGAATGTTGTTAAATTCAAATGAAGACCATTTTCCTAGCAGTGAGAACTGTTAGAAGCCAGGACAGACTTCCACGGGAAGAATTACATTCTCTAACTTTTCAAGCTTTTAGCCTGAGCTTGGATATTCTTCTCAATGCTGCAATTTAGCCAGGATAGCTAACTTGTGACTAAATTTGTGGTTTAAGTGGTCTTAAACTTGCTACATGATGCTGAGGTATTTTGTGGATTAGAAGGAGGACAAAATAGAAGGTATTTGAACTCTTCTGGTTCAGACAAGCTGTTCCTGTCTGTGGAAAGAAGGACAGAGTCCATTCCTGCCTTCTGCTCCTCAGTTCTAGTCTCTGTTTCATGCGGGAGATAAAACCAGGAGAGATAAAGGTTCCTTTTGAAATTCATGTCTACGATTCAGCAAAGTGGAGATAAGGACCATCTGTATTAATTACTACAGTAACACTTGAATAACGCTCTTTTAACCATATACCAGGTGTTTATGCGTCACACCACCGAGTGCAGGGTAGGCATTGTCTTTGCTGGCCCCCAGCTGCAGGCACAGCTGGCAGCCAAGGAGATTTGCTGATGTTGAGCCATTAGGGAGTTTCTATGCGCTGGGAAGTGAGGGATCTGGCGAACACGGAGGCTTGCCCGGAGGGCAATGTATCTCATATATCTTACATACCTATCTTAAGGTGGGCAGCATCATTCTCTGAAAGTGGCTGCTCTTCACCACTGATTATAGGAGAAGCTTAAACAAACAACTTTGAATGGCTGCCTAAGTTTCAAATTTTAAATTTCCAATGTCAGATGAGACACATCGTGCTGTGGGAAGAATTTCTCTAAGTGCACACAGCTAATTCTGCCAAATGTTGGCAGTGCCTCCAAAGTCACGATAAGAGCAAAGGAAATCCTTAGGAAATAGTTTGGGATCTAAGCCTGTATTTAAACAAATAATATAAATACTCTCACTGAAGTAAAGATAACTATATGTGTGAGGAAGGAAGCCACATTTTTTTCCTTGAACTAATAGTATCCCACCCCAAGTGTCTCAGAGGAGTAAAAGAAATATGTGATATACTACCACAAGCAAAATATTCCTTCCTGAGTCTATTAACAATCAGTTTAAGCCACAAGAACAATCTTGCTTTATCTTTGTTATTATCTTGTAGTGTATATGAAAACACAAATAATACAATGGATAATTAAATTATCGAGATATTTCTTAAAAATATAGATATTTCAGCAGTAGTATTTGCTTTGATTTCCTAGGGCAAACAACAAATTGCTTGCCTAAATGTTTCATTTAAAAAAGTAAAAAATTGAAATTATTTTTTATAAAGTTTGCATTGTTTCAAATTTCACTGCCCAGGTTATGTTTTCAAGTCAGAAAAATCTATCTGCTATGAGAGCTTTTGACATAAAGTAAAGCCCTTTTACAAAGTCCCAGTAATATAATCCTAGTCATTGTCATCTCTATTGAATACCATCACATTTCCATTTCTTTCTTGTCCTTCTATTACTTTTTATAGTACATAATTGTTTTCATTTCTAACAAAACGTAATTTAAGTTCACAAAACTATGTGAAACCATTTCAGAAGTCACGTTAATATTTTCTGTGTATTTCTATCTTTTGAAACAGGCATTTTTGTGATGTTAGCCACATAGTTATGAACTTGCATCCTATCTCAAAAGTCACAAGGATTTAAATACTTACCAGAACAGAGAAAATCATTTTTAGTTGTAATAGCTACTTCAGACTGCAACAGATAAATCATGAGCAACAGCTTGCTAATTATTTCTGAATTGTTACACGAGTTAGATTTTCCTGTAAGTTCTGCTCTAAGGTATTGTATTTGTTTAAGTATTATGTATTGATAAATAATTGAATCTTAGTTCCTTGAACAACAGAAATATCTCACATTGGAAAAGCTAGTTTTTGCCAACTTTAAATTAACCTGGAATACGAATGTGATGAACCTGGAACTATTTGCAAAATTTGTCAAAATTTAACCAATTAATTTTTTTTGTTGATAATCCCCCCCGGGTAAACAGCTAGAGAAAGAACATTTTCCTAACAAACAGGCGAAGTATGTTCAGCTGTGTCTTTTTAGACCTCTTATCTTCTGTCCTGCTGAAGGCTTATTCAGCCACATTGGCTGGGAGTTTCTCAGGTGAGCTCTCACTCCTTCTTGGTTAGAATCCTTGTTCATATAGCTGAAGATTTTTTGGACAAGACTGGCTTTCAGCCTTGACAGGAATTTGAACAAGCACTGACCTGTTTAGTAGGAAGCCAGTCAGGCTATGGAGTCATTATTACCTCTCTGATGCCTGGCTCAATAATGTTTTGCTGTTCCATGCAAAAAGTAGCATGTCCAACAAAAGGAATTGAAGCTGTAAGACTGGTAGTTTGCAGGATGGAAGGATGTCACACACCCCAGCAAATGCCCTAACTGCTCATCATGAGATAAGAGAGATAAGCAGGCTCTCTCAGAAATCCATCCCCTTAATTTTTTTTACCTACAAATATTTCACTGGATGTGAATGAAGAATTCTATATGACATGAAAGAATGCGGGTTTAGTGATTCCTTTTTGTAAAAAGAAATTTTAAAATCTCTTTGGTTTAATCTGAATTTAGTTTAGTTTTTGTTCATAATAATTAAAAACATAAAAGTTGGGGTAGTTTTTTTACAGATAGATTCACCTTAAAATATACTGCTTGACCACTTAGCCTTCCAATTCCTCTTTCATAGGTCTGACATACAAATTAAGCAGGAAGCTTACTCTCTAAAATGTCAAAAGTTTGGGTTTTTTTTCTTTGCTTCA
The DNA here is from genome assembly GCA_013397775.1 of Eulacestoma nigropectus. NCBI lineage: Eukaryota > Metazoa > Chordata > Aves > Passeriformes > Eulacestoma > Eulacestoma nigropectus. The sequence continues at coordinate 327,746 of VZTE01001010.1, read as the reverse complement.
GAAAACTACCATTATTTATCTTCTTCAAGCACAATTTTATTGCAAGTTGTCTATGGGAAATGATCCACTTTGGAATCATTCACATGTGCACTCTCTCTTACAGAATATTTTCAGGGGAGAGAGAAGATGTCCTTACACAAGCACCGGCAATATCTCTTTGATTTTGACAAGCCCTTCAGCTAACTGGTGGATTTCATATGAGAAAGACTATTCAGTTCACAGCATTCTAGATCAAAGATTTTAAAACCAAAATATGGTCAGGATTCAAACAGCTGGGCACAACTAAAAGGCCTACAACTTCAGCCTAAACTCTTCTTACTAAGTTTCCTGAGTATTCAGTGTGATCAAGGAGAAAATTACTGGTTTTTAAAACCTCCAAAGAGCCTGTCCACAAGTTTAGCGTGGCAGTGTAAGTTTGTATGTCAATGTGATGATTGTGATATGAAACCAACACCAGTGCTCTGTATTTGATCACATGAATTTTCTTGCTGCAGAAAACTGAGAAATACCCTTTAGCTACTTGAGTAAGGCACAGTTTGAGTGATTTTGGCTCTGGTGTCCTTTGCTATGAATGTTCAGAACAGGGATTCTGTTTGATTGTATACAAAAGGGAAATAATTATCTCTACTTTCCTCTAAAAGAAAACAATTTTCCAAATGCCCATTAAAGAAATGATCAAATGATCCACTTGTTTTTCTTAGGTGCTTTAGAAAATCTTATTTTTCAAAAACTATGCTGGAAGTACGTTGCAAAAAGACAACTTCAGTCTGCCAGTTCTATTCCAGATTGCACTCGCACAATCTGGTTTGAGCAGCCTACCCGACTTCCTTCATTATTAACAAATGCAGGCTTTGGGTAGGAGCTCTCAAAACCCACTATACCCAGGAAACAAAAGCATATTAATAACATTTTTCATGAGCAAATTACATATTGGTTTATAAACTGTTTACAAACCTTACATTTAGATGGTGAATGAACATCAGATTTAGTATTGAAGAGAATGGCAAAACTGCCTTCAATTTCAATTGTGTCATACTTTGTCTAGTGAGTTAGATGTAAGGAAAAGGAGAGGAGACTAGAAGAGGATAGAAATGTTGGGCTGATTAAATACAGCTATCTTAATCTGAAAATGCAAAACCTCTTTCCCACCTATCTTGACTGCCTTTCCTTTTTCACTACTGCAGCCATGTATAGTTATTAAACAATTGAGGATCAGAAAATAACACATACAGTTTATCAGATGTCCACAGAAGTCATTGAAAGCAATCATGCTGACCTCCAAAAACATTGGAATAAACCCAGAATTCTGAAGGGAAAGTATTATTAAAGAAGGAGATTCAATAAATATTTGTTATCATGGTAAAAGAGGGAAAGGAAAGAGGAAAGCAGAAGAAAATAGGTGGTTGTTGTACAGAGCTTGATGCTGGTTTTCTCTTACAAACAGTCCCACACAATAGAAATACTTCATGAAGCACTAGGGTACTTCAACATCTGCTGACATTCAAATAGAGTAGAAGAGGAGAAGGCTCTTGCATGCATTATTCGTTCTGACCATTTAAGGCTTCAGACCAGAAGACATAAATGTTGCAGTAAAGGAGAGGATCAGAGTAAAGAAAATCAACAGATCAAAGAGACACCATATGGTCAAAGACACTCTTTTGTGTAAAGTTGTCTCATGGAGAGATATTTTAATGTGCCAAGAGGTGTTGAATGCTGTGCTTCAGGCAACAATGTGATACAGAAGCTGTTTCTATTTATATGGAACTATTTCAGTGCCTCCAGGACTGGAATAGTCATCCTGGGTTACCAAGGGCTGCTGACCCGGAAATTTATGAAAGACATTTCTGTTTGGAGAGTCCTTTGGAGAGGTTGCTCAAATTAGTTGACATCTTTCTGAAACAAGCAGCAGTTGTGTGTGCAAGTCGGGAGAAAATGCCGCGTTTCAATCAGTGCTTACTTTCTCATGGGAAGAAAGTGTGTGAACAGCTCAGAAAGGCAGCAGAGCCTTTGCATCTGTGTCAAGGCAAACGAAAGCTGGCAGTCTGGTGGCTCCCTTTCTCACAAAAGGAGCGACTTGAGTAAGGTAATTACTGTTTAATATTTCCACCAGGATGTTTGAAGGGAGCATTTAATTATCCTGCCAACATCTATTCAAATAAACATGAGGGATTTAGAACTTTTTTTTTTTTTGAGTTGCAGGCTTAAAAGGAATACCAAACATTCTAGGGCACTAAACCTCTTAGATCTCCTCTGCAATGTGGCGCAGTAACATGTTTCTATTGACATTTTGCCTTTCACATGAAATGATGCCTACCCTAGAGAACACAGCAGTGGTGTATCCTGCCTCGTCTCCCACCTTGTTAAATCCTGTCTTGAAACTTTACCGAAGAAGCAGTATTTTCAGTAGAGCACACTAGGACAAGCAGCTGAGTGCATATATATTTTTTCAGCTAATGTACTTTTAGAGCAAAGCTGGTGTTGAGAAATACTCTGAGCATTCTTTTCATGGGTCAAATCATGCTGCTAAATGCCATAGTGTTGAAATTGCCAACTGAAAGTGGGCATATGAGTACCTGTTGGAAAAAAGTTCATGCTTGTCTCTTTTGCACATGTAATCGCATACATAAGCACATGCATGGGTGTGAAGATTGTAATTTTTTCTAGTTAACAAAACCCATAGTGAATCTGTGACTGACATTATTTTATCTGCCCATATGTCATATTTCTGTTTTTAAAAAAAAATTTTAAAGCCTTTTTTTCTGTTGGCTTGACTGTCAAATCTTCAGGGTTCAGAAGGCTGCCCAACAAGGAAAGTGTTACATAAACTGATCTCTTTTTCCTTCTTAAATCAGCTAAAGGCTCCTGCAGATGGTGTCTCATGAAACATCTTAACCCTAAAATGCGGACACCAGTCACCATCCAGTGAACACAAACGGCGTGAACAATCTCTGCAAGAAGAAAATGTTTAGAATAGAGCTGAGAGTCTGATAGACAAAAGCAAAAGAAATCAATGCAGAAAAAGGTGCAAAGTCAGTGTGTGAGTAGGTGATGAGGAAAGCTGGCTGAGAGACACTTGGGAAAGAGTATTAACTCTTTCCAAGGAGTGGGGAATAGTGGCTGAGACTCTGGGGACTATTTTACTTTTTATACCTGAATGGCATATAGCTTTAACTTCTTTTCATAATTGCAACAACTAGCAGACATCTGACTTTTTTCCCTAACTGCTCAGAACAAATAAATTAACAATTTTATTTTTATTACGGTTAAAAGGATTTAGGAAGTGCAGGTATCTAAGTTTTGATAGTAAAAATCAATATACCAAAATTCAGTGTGATCCTTCCTCACACCCAGCCTAAGCATGAACTCATCTAGAGCTAGTCTTTTTATTTAGTAATTTATATTAAAATACTAATACCTAATAGTGCCTAAAAAAAATAGAAATGAGAAGGATTAATATGTCACTGATATTTGACATCACTTGGACTCTGATTTGCCAGAACTTTTTATGGACTAGAAATAACTTTACAAATTAGGCACATTCAAAAGGACCTCACCTAATGGAGATCTCAAAGAAAATTCCACCTCCTCCAGAAATTAAATGAATATAAAGTTTGAGAGAATGGTTAATCTCAATGCGAGAATGGAAAAAGAGAGGTAAGGAGAGCAGAACACTGAAGATCATGAAAATACTTGGAAATGGGAAAATTCCAGTGTCTTCTGCTGTTGCATTTTCTTCTCAGTAAGTAAGGAAATAGACCATGAACTTGCATCTGGTGGTGCCCAAATACACCCTCCCTGATATCAGCTCTCTGGCAATCAGGTAAGCATTCAGGACCTTTTTCTAGTAATTGAGTAGCCTCAAGATGCCTTATGGTTGTTCATCATAGTTCCATAAAAAAGAGATGAGAAAAATAAAAGACAACCAGGGAAAAATACATTAAAGGAACGACAAGGCAGTGGACACCTTTGTAAATTGCATGGCTTAGGCATGCCTTGAATCTGGGCACTTGTTTAAACGTCCCTCTGAATTTTGTACGTTTTTGCCTGGGTATATGGTTTAAGATGTGGTGTTCTATGAGTTTTCTGTATAGTTCTTCAAGAAGGAAGTTTATTCATGCATCATATTGGTGGGTCTTGCATGTCCCCTTAATCTAAGGTTTACTCAGCTCTCTAAAATTTTAAAATTATTTTTATGCCTGTCTACCCATCCATTTACCTATGTAGAATGAGTGATACATGATTTTGTTTATTGTGGAAAGTCACCGTAGGATTTATATTATTTTCAAAAGATTACAGGTAACAGAAACTCATTATTAGTGGCGTGGAAGTCCTTGTAAGGCTAGAATTCACTTGTGCAGTGTCCTTGAAAACTCCCATTATGTGTGGGTTAATAGGAACCATAGCCTTGAAATCGTATGCATTTTCCCATTTGAAAAGGGTATTTCTAACACTTTTTAAACTCTTTTATTACTTAGATAGCATACAATGTTGAAACTAAGGACATAGTCTGTAATTTTTCTTGTTGTTTTGTTCTTTATATGTGGCATGTGGTTTGAGTTTTAAAGCTTATTTCCTTTCGGTCTAATGAACCTCTGAAACTGATTAAATAGAAGAAAGACGAGTTAAACCAATGACATTTTGTCAGAGGAAACACTATCAAACCTAGTGCATGAAGAGCTTTCTGTAGATTCCCAAGATTTCTTGCAATAAATACTTTCTTACAACTCGAGTAGTAATTAGAAACTTAAGGCATTAAATGTTTGTCAGACAGAGTTCAGACAAAATGCAAGCAATAATCAGAAAAAATGTTTGCATGTGCTATACTCAGTTATCTTTTTTACATCTGGCATTCCATTCTAGCTGCCTGTTCTTGTTTTTATGCTGAATTTAATGAACCTTCTTCATGCATGGGGAAATGCTACTTAAATTAAACCCTCAAGCTACAGTTTTGAAGAACCTTTTGAAAGAAATGGATTAAGCTTACTCAGGGTGCTTTAGCATTAGATTCAGGATTAGGCCCACAGATTAAAATTATTTTATGATCAATTCACGTGTTTAGGAGATGTAGAGATAATGATGGGTGAACAGCAAGCATTTGAGTAAATCACCTCAGTGTGCTGTCTCTGCCACATACATCTTGGTAGGTAAGCAGTGATTACTGGAGTTGAATGAGAAATTACTAAAATTATGTACATTTTAGGGTGATAACGTACATTTACCACTGTTTTCTGCAGAGGCCTTGATCACCACCAGAGGCACTTCACCTGGCTCTCTCAGAGATTGGCTCCATGGAAGAACTCCAGATAGGCTGCAGAAGTGAAGGTCAGTGCAGAGGCATTGACCAGGACAAGCCATCATCTTAACAACTGTCTGCTCCCTGGGTATTTTGAACTTACCTTTGTGTCCTAGAGTTATGCCCATTGAGTTATTTTTGTTCATTATGAAGTTTATAGTAAAACCTACTATGCCCTAACACACAGAGATGATAAAATAGTGAGAAATGTAGGCAGTAAGCTAGATAAACAAGTATCTGACGTATAAAACATTATTTTCCCCCTTCTACATCCCTTTTAAAGTTAATATCTTGGAATAAAGATGTGACCTTCAAAGACCTTGTTCACAGTAGCCTCTTTGATGTCTCTCAGTGGGATGTGTAGCTGAGTATCATCTGTCTGAGTTGGTAACTCTGGGGAAAGCTGCACAGCTGTACTGTCCTTGAGCTTGCTGGAGACCACCATGTTCTGGCTTAGGGACTGGCAGTAATGTTCATCTCATTTATCTTTGCCATCTAATAGATAGGCATTGGGTTTAAGAGGTCATTTGGAAGTTTTCAGTTTTCTTTGGAGAAAGATACCTCCTGAGGAAATTTCACCCTATTCCAAGTGAGTTATGTAAAAGACAAGGCCTAAACTGCCCTTTACAGGTCACTTTCTCTCTAATCCATGTGCAGAATACATTTCAATAATCTGTATTTTGCTTTACATGCCAAAAATTAAGAAAGATGAATCTAGCCCTTGCTGACAAACTTTCTTTATTTCTAATGTTTCAAATAATATTTCTGGAGTTTTAATTAGAATAAGCACAGATAAATTTTCACTGTTTCATGTCATGTATCATTTATACACAGTAATGTAGCTTTTACAATTTTTTTCTGTTAAATTGTCCTATAATGATAATTATTTTTTTCATAACTACAGCAAGTTGCATAAAATAAAATAAAATCAAATCGAATCAAATCAAATCAAATCAAATCATGGCAAGTAAATCACTTAAGTAACAACCAAATAAGCACGGGCTCTTGCACAATGCCAAGTAGAGTGTTTTGCCAATGACATGGATATCAAACTGTAATATTTTCATGTGATTTTTCCCTCATTATATATGTTTGCTCATTAATACTAGATCTGCCATTATATGTTACTATATATGAATACAGGAAAAATTATGTGGAACGAAGGAGAAACAGGCCACTACAGAGATGGAATGCCCAGTTCTCCACCTGCAACTCAGGTTTTCCTTTTTTTAATTAATGATATTAATATAATCTCTAAACTTGTATGCTTGCTAAAAATAAACTTGGAACTTTTTTATAAAAATAAGTCCCTTAGCACTAAATGTAATGAAGTAAATCTTATTTCTTGATTCTCGTTTCTAATTTTGTTTGAGGTATATTGCTGTTTCTTTAATTTAAAGTCATCTAAACATGAAATAATTAATAAATCTGTTGCCCTTTCCTTATGTCAAACACAAAATAAACTATATGATGGTAACCAAAAAAGTACATGGCACTCAGCTGAATTATCTCCTTCTCACAAAGATGTGATGGTGTTCCAATATAGGGTTTATCTACAACTGGAGTAAGACACTTGTTTTTCATCAACATTTCTCTGTGAACTAAGACATGCATAAAAGTATTGATGGAAACGTATCAGTAATGAAACTTGTGTGCTGCTGTTAACAAACCTGTCCTAATGCATTAACTTTTGGCTTTTATTATCCACACTAATTTTCAAGGTGTAATTTTTTCCCTTGCTAAATTAATTCTTTTAGCAGTGACTTTTCTAAGTACAGAAAGAAAGAAAGAATCACCTTGAAGGTAAAATTACCTCTAGGACAGATTAAATATGATAAAGAAAAAAACCCACCCTTAAACCAATAGTGACTTGAAAAAATTATGTAAAGTGTCAGTGTGTTGGTAGTTGGACAAGGCATTGCAATCATAGATGATATGCTTTAGATGTATGCCAAAGACAATCATAAAAACCGTTTGCAGATAAATGTCAAAGAGTAAATAAATCTGAAATTAATTAGTAGGAGACTTGAAACAAACTGACTACATTTTATTTTAAGCTTTGGTTAGACAACAATTTTGGAACAATGAAAGGCAATCATTCATTTATGCAACATGTAAGAAGCCTGGACAGCTTATAGACCTAAAATATATTTGAAATCCCGGCTGAAGAAAGGGTTAAATTATTCAGAAAATTCAATAATAGCTAAGGATCATTAGTGGACCTAGGATTCTGGCAAGGTTGAAAGCCCTGAAGACTATACAAGAAACTAAAATCCATATTTTAAGTATTTGGAAAAAAAGAGGAAACTTTGCAGGCACCTTATTCAATGATTGCTGTTGAAGAAGTTTTTATGCCTTCCTCTGAGGTAACAGGTTATGTCACTGTCATCTGACGAATGAATTGGGATAATTAAGATGAACTATTGGTCTACCAGAAGTGAATGCTTCTCTGAGGATCTTTCTGAGGAGGACTGTAAGGGTTTACCACAGCTGGAGAAGCTGTAGTGCATTTTCTAGCCTGTTGCTCAAGCTGTGCTTTTGTGAATAGGGAACAGCAAACCCTTTGTGGTTTGTTATGACACCCATGGACTCAGCAACTGAGGGTGAAACATTGGCCTGGACATGCTCGAGTCAGTCTGTGGGGATAAAACTTATTGCCTCTAGTGCAGTTCTGATATCACATGTGGTGCTAATGATGGTATACACCTGCTAGCATGGATGCACAGGGATATCCAAAACAGCCTTGCACAATTGCTATCTCAACAGTCAAAAAGCTGTAAAATGTCATGGTTGTGTTATTTTATTTCTCGAAATAAAATTCCCTCCAGATAACTCATAGGAGTTTGTTCACCCTTCCCTCTCCCTCCTATTTGCAGGAGAAGACAAATTGCTCAAATAACTCCTGATCACATTCCACATGCTTCTGTCAGCAGGAAAAGTAGAATTTAACAGAGAGCCTGGATACCCAGGGTGGTCAACCCAGCCATTTCCAGGATTCAGGGATGATGGAAAAGAACCCCCTGCTTGTCCTCTGGAGTGACCTTCCATCTGAGCTGTCGGATTATCACAGATCCATCTGTAAACAAAGCATAGCAGGTTCCCTGGGCAGTGTCAGGATCACACTCAGTGTGACACTGTGTTTGGATGTTCAAAGAATCTCCCTCTCCTTGCTTTTTTTTCCAGGCTTAATAAAGGAACTGCTAAAACCTATGTAGCCTGATAAGATGACAAGACAGTCTTTTAGTGTTATTGATTGTATACAAGAGGTGGAATGATGAATTATTTCCTATAATGCGTCCTGAGTTTCATCTTTCTGAGAGATGTTCTTGAAATTCCTTATATGAAGTCAGTTCTTAAACTTCCTGCTGGAAAGAAAAGAGTCTTCATTAGGCCAAAGGGCTGGGATAAGACAAATATCTTCTACCTGATAAGAGAAGAGGGAGAACTTTCAGAATGTTGATGAAAGATGTATAGAATATAATGAGGATGAAAGATGTATAGAATATAAAATAAACTCTGGAATGCTATCCTGAGAAAGCTGTCAATGAACCAGGGGGACAAATTGTATGCCCCAAAGGCACTCCACATATAATAAACTTCAATCTTTCACCATCTTCCTTTATGTGTGGTGGCACAGCTGGTTGGCTACGGACTTTTTTCCTCACTGCAGTGAAAGAATTTTATTACTCGACAAAAATAGTTCCTCTGGTAGGCCACAATTATTAGTATCAATCATATGCCATTCCCATTCTGCGATTGTGTGTGACTTTGTATGCAGTCATGTGCACTACACCGGATATTGTGTGTGATAGCTCATGAAAGCTGCTTTTCCTATGCCTATTCCTATATTTGTCGTGTTCAGTCTTAGCTAAATGATTTAGAAATTAATTAAGGTTCCTTATGAAGACACTATCTTCTGTATTTATTCTGTGTGAAATAAACTTAAGTTTAAACCTAGAACAAAAACCTCAGGTTTTGCAACAAAACAATTGAGAATGGGATCCAAAAAAAATGTCACTTTTATGATACCATTCCCTGCACTTTAACTATCACCCAAAGATTGCTGCTAGTTTGACTGTTGCGAAAAGCATCAGATATCAATGGACAACCTTGCAGAGCTACAAATAATTCTACAAGTTACAAGTAATTCTACAATTCAAGTTTAAATGATTGTGAGGCTTTGAACTTGGAACAGTGTTGTTGGTGTAGATGATTTTTGGACAGGCATTGCAAAGGGCAAGGATTGTCCGTTTTCTTTTAAGGAAACTTGTGCTCTTGCCATTACTATCTTACTCATTCTGAAAACAGTTTTGAACTTTCTAGTTTGACTGAAAACTTCTGAGGGTTAGATATGCAAGCAAAGACAATTAGGTGTTGTCCCATCCTCGGCTGTTGCCGATTTTGGATTTTATAAGATATTTTTAATTATTCCCTCTTTAAAACAAATTTAAAGGAGCTTTTAGCAGGCTTAGAAGAGAGCAGGAAGACAGACTGAAAAGTTGTTGATACACCTGAAGAGCAGCAAGGAACCCAGGGAATAGGGAAGGCTGCAGATGGGTCCAACCTGAGCTGTCTATGAAGATTAGGCTCAGTGAAGAGGCATCAGAAACATATTTGAGAACGCAACTATAAGACATTTTTCTTTTGCTAGAAACAAGCACCAGCACTGGAAATGTCATTTTTCTTGAGGGCCTCTTCTCTCCTTTATCTACGGGCTTTTTCTGACAAAGCACTGCAAGGAAGTCTTGGTGCAATGTAGGACATCTTTACACAGACATGAAGAGGCTCTCTGTTATGTGCAAAGGTGTCTTTAGGAAAGATTTTGGTGGGTTGTGCTCATTAATATATTTAGCATCTAGTATTTTATATTTGTAATTAATATATAATTATTGCTTATTCTGATTTCACTGCATGATGAAAGCTTCATTTACATTTTCTGTTGCTCAGATGTCAAGGAGGTTATCTGGGACCTTTAGACACTTAATCAGACTTAACTGATGAAAGCCTAGCCCTGTTGTCTAAATCTGTCACCTCTCTTTTACCACCCTGGTTGAGACTGCTTCATCCATACTGAGAGTGCTCCATGCTTTCTTTGTCAAATTTATTTTTACTGACCCACCCAATGCAAGGCACCATCTCTCAATGCCAGGTCAGTCCAAGGTATGGTATACCAGGGAATATACCATGACAGAAGAAAATAAACACTGCGGGAGGAGGAAGTTCTGATAGCTTTCACAGCCCAGATGGGAGCCCAGGCTCTTTGTACTCTGAGCATGAAACATGAGCAGTATGAACAATGGGGATGTGAGCACTGAGCTGTGGGAAGAGCTGTATCTCACCCTTCCAGGAATCCTTTCTCATCCTATACCACCCTAGTGATACAACTCAGACTAATGTAGCCATAGACACAGTCCTGTTTGAAATGGAGCTTGGCACAACTCATTATCAAAACACATTGTGTTTGGTAATTTTTCTACTGTTTTTAGTTTTCTGTTACTTTAATATTTTTATAGTCTTGAATTCTGTGTATTCATATTCTGTGTATTCATGTTTGTTCTCCACTTAATGGAGAGGAAAATTGTAAGACTTTTTGACTGACTGATTGAAAGTGTGAGCTGTGCCAGACCCTACAGCACATCTTTCACAACATAAAACTAAAACAATAAAAAGCATAAAGTTTTCCAGGTATTGATCCTTGGTGGTATATGAAAGTTTCAATAATCCATGTCTGGAGCCCTGGACTGAAATCCACATTGAGTCACTACAAACTTCCTTTTAATAGAAAAGTAAATCTCAAATGTCTTGATAATCCTGCAGGCATTCTTCACATTTATTTTATCTCTCAAGGAGGAGTTTAGTAATTGCAATGGCACAAAGTTGAGAGGTGCAGTTGACAAAACAGGAGGAAGGGATGCTATGCAGTGGGAACTGGAAAACCTTGAGAGTGAATTAGAACAGATCATCTGAAGTTTACATCACAAGCAAAATATTATATGGGCCAGTTAGTGAGGTACAGACAAAACAATTTTAAATAACATTTAAAAAACAATTCTGCAGTCATTTACCTGCCAACACATAGGGTTCACACCAGACAGTCCACTAGGTCCTCAAGCACTGGACTGAAGTGTACTTTAAATGTGGAGAACTAGTTTCATTACACACAGAGTAGCTAAGGTTCCAAGTTTAATGCATGTATTTCCAAGGACTTTTTTTACCTGCCTTACTCTGCATGAGTAAGAAATGAAAATATTAAACATTTATCTGTATGATCTGAATCAAACTCATGTGCAAAATAGAATTTTTATAATAATGCATACTTTTTTTTCCTTGTCAAAAGCTATTTAACTTAGCTCCAGACAATATCACATTTGAGTAAAGGATTTTTGTAACTATTGTCAGATTTCCCAGTGGGAATCATATTAGACTAAATCTGGAAATCTTTCTTCATTAGTGAGAAAAACTGCCATTTTATGGGTAAATGTTAAAACAATACCCATTTATTTTTTGTTTCTGTGGGAAGAATGGTATTTCTAAGAGTAGAAAAGTTGAGAAGAGTCATGTTTTTGATAAGATCTGGACTCAGGACCTAAACTATCAAAAAGCGTTTTTGGAATCAGGGTAGATGACTCATCTTCACAGCCTGGAAGTGGAGGTACTGAGTCAGCTGTTGGCTGAGAGTGCTGTTGTTGGCCAGAAAAAGCCAGACAGGATTCCTTCCTTTAACGTCAAATTCAAAGCTTGAGCAACACCTCACAGACAGTGGAGCGGCTTCAGTGACAAACTGACATTTTGAGCTGTGCACAAAAAACACAGTAGACCCTGAAAATGATCAGAGGAAGAACAGTAGGTATGGGAGTGCAAGGAAATGGAAGGAGGCGGATGTCATTGCCCCCACTCAAAGTGTTGTAGAGAAGTCACAACTCGTATGGAGGAGTAAGCCTGAGCAGCAAGGGTGGCATCCTGTGCAGTGATGATACATTTGTGGTTTGTGTACAAATAAAACAGCACCCATATGTCCCAGAACCTTGCTTTGGATACTGATCCCTGTTGTGAGCTGTGCAAGGCATGTCTTCGCCACTTGTGACAAAGGAGAGACGAGAAACAGTATCAGTGCATGGAAAACACTGAGACATGTTTGGTCCTTGAGAGGCTTTTAAACACTGTCTTTCAGAGAGGAAAACCCACATTCACACTTAGCTTTCTGACTTTATAGGGCACAGCTGATTTCTTCTGGCTGCATTTCATAATCTTTGAACTTATTCTGTCTCCTGTCATCCATCTTTACCACAAGTTGTTTCATGCCATGTTCAATGTTGAGTACTGAGTTAGTGACCAGTGCCTTCCAGCCCATCAGTGAAGCTCCTAGTAGGCATTACAATAGAAACTAATACATCAAATATGTTACTAGCTTCCCATCACATAACATTTCCCTGCTAAAAAGAAATCAATATGAAATGGCTTAATAGAGAAAGTTGAAAGTTTATGTTACGTAATGTTTCATTGATAATTTTCTACTAAAAATTTGGATTTCATGCTTGTGTTTGCAGCTTCAGCCAGAAGCAGGCTAATTTCTTTCAGTGAAGGAAAGGAGGACCTGGAGTATTATCAAAGCAAAAAAGTTCCATTCTACTAGTCTGCTTTTATTTCCAAGGGCATTAACAACCCTTCTTCTATCTTTTACAGCAGCAGTATTACTGCTGCTGTAAAAGATAGAAAACATTGATGAATCAACATTTGTGTGGCACATGCAATAGCTGTTGACAGGTGGTGGGACATATAACACATCATAATTCCACAGGTACAGAAAAGTTATAAGACTGAAAGACAGGAAAATAATCAGATTCTTAGTATTACCTCTGTATCTTGCATATCCTAACTTTTCTGTTAGTAACAATCTTTGTACACAGAATGACACACTAGAAAGTGATTGTCTGATTTATATACTCTTCCCCTTTGCACAATTTTTTGATATCAGGGGCTTCTCAGAAATGAATATTTTGATCAATGAATCGTTCATGGATTCATTCTCTCCGGTATCTCATCTTAGTCTGTAGAACAAAAACACATCCAATACCAAAACCACATATATCTAATACTAAAACCATGTATATCCAATACCAAACCCTATATATTTTCCCAGTTACTCCTGAACAAGTAATAAAAATATCACAAAAATGCACAGAATATATTCGCAAAAATTATTGCTTGTATTAATTATACACAGTTTCTGATGTTATGGGGCTGGAATCTCTACTCTCAAAATTTGGTGAATGATTTAGTCATTCATGTGGAGACCACACCTTTTGGACATATATGTCAGATAAAGCACAGTTGAAGAATGTATGAAGAAAAGGTAAGAAAAAGAAAATTTGAAAAAAATAGGTGTCATTCCGCTTTTAAAAGACTTGGAAAAAAGACTTGGTGTGACTGCCCAATAAGAAAATGTGCCCATTACGTTTAAATTTGTTTTGTCAAGAAAAAAACATTCACCTTTTATTCACAAGAATTGTATATTTTATACATGGAGTTCTTAGAACCAACACACCAAATAGCTGTATTCACAAGCCTGTGTATTTATTCCAGGCACAGCCCAAAACAAAAAAACAACATCAGTCAAGAATAAACAATTTTCTTTGGAAACAGTGACCCTGAGTTGCCTGAACATTTTTGCATTTCTTTCCTGGAGATCAGACAGGTGAATGACCCAACAAGTTAGAACATAGGCATGGCTACGTACCAAGGGTTAGAATAGCTTTGAGAGAAAACAGCATTTTCTACAGTCACAAGATAATAGAATAACTGTGTTCCATTGAATGTTGATGGCAATATGCTCCTAGATGTCACTCAAATGCTTTGAAAATTGTGTCTTAAGAACTTGAGTCAGTCATCGTGACCTTGTCAGCACTTTAGAAGAAATGAAAACCTTCCCTGCATTAAGAACAGGCCGATTTTCAACCTAATGTTTCTTCTTGCCCATTCTTCAGGCTTAAACTGACTTTTAGCAGCATGTTGATATTTTCCTTGGTGCCCTTGGCTTATACTCTTGGTGACTTTTATGAATGCATTAAAGCATTCCCATATTTGGTTTTGCCATCTATAAAATGAGAGAAATAACAATTTTTGTATGTAATCATTTTATCTCTAGTGTAGGGGATCAATTAACAGCTATTTAACGGTAGCTGATTACTATTTGTTTAAATTATTGAAACCACAAGGTGCCCAGACACCTGAAACTGAAGCAGATTTTTCCTTAAGTATTAATTCTGCATACAAAGTTTTGTAGATCAAGCAGCATGCAGCCATTTCTCAGGCTCAAGGCTGTCTCCCAGGATTTCTTAATCCCTATTACTAGTATAGAACTCTTGTTCAAACTGGAAAAGAGATAAATCAGATCGAGGTTTCTCCCATTTTTTCTCTGCTATTTATTCTGAGTTCTCCCCAGTATCATATTTTGCAAAAAAACGAGCAGAAACTTTCTTGCCCTAGAAATGGGATGCCAAAATATAACGCAAATGCGGCAAGAACAGGTCTTTGTCGGACATATTTACCCTTCCAAAATATTAATTCTGATGTACAGTTTTGCCAGTCCCCAGTTCTGGAGTGTTTACTGACAACTTGCCCAGTTCCTGTAGCAATAGGGGTTTTATTTCAAATTTATGACTGTGACACATTTCCACTGTCCATAATAATCATGGCTCATCTCTTTTCCTCTCCTCCTTGAAATTTTTTTTGGAGTTGGAGTGCCCTAATTGGCTTCGCTGATTTATGTGCTATTTTGTTCTTTATCTGCTTGCACCTCACCAGTAGAATAACATCTTGCCATCATTTTTAGGGTTCACAGGACCCTGTCAGCACTTAGCAGTCAAAGGTCTACCAACTTCACAACACATAGCTAAATAGGTTGAAAAATATCTAGTATTAACCCCCAGTACCTCAAATGAAGAAAAATGGTGCTGGCATCACCAGCAAAGCAGCATTACCAAACAGCAGGGTACTTCTGTGCACTGGCAACACAGTTGATGAGGCATGTCCGTCCTTGCGAATCACAGTTCTAGGAGTAGACAGTGAAACCTGTGCTCCTGATTGTCACTGATTTATGTTTTGCTTTGTTCTTTATCTGTTTGGAAGTATCCAGGAGAGCCATACACATGTTGCTATCTTTCTTTCATCTTCAGAGCTGTCTGTGACCTGTTCAACTTTCCCTGACGCTCCCTCTGTGTCCTGCAAGCCCTTCAGGGTGTGTTTCCTACACTCATTGCAAGTTTACAGAACCCTGGCAATACTTAACACCTAAGCAGCAACAAACTTGCCTGAAAAAAAGTAAAGATAAATCCACTTGATTCCCCCTAGTGAATACTCTTACTTTTGTATATTTTTGTCAAAAGAGATGTCAAATGCTTGACTGCATTGATGACAACAACTTCATCAGGGATGTAATTCTCAGGCATTTGTGCCATTTCTTTTCCAAAGTTTCATGGATTCTCCAAATAGATGCAAAAATTATTTCAAATATAAAATAATTTATGTGGAAGTGTAGATACTATGTTATAAAAAGCCTCTTTTCCTTTCATTCTAATCAATGAAAGAATTTCAAAGTTTTTAATGTAACAAGTACACATCTTCAAATTTTTAGTTTTTAGTCTTGCCTTTCTCATTATGTCTTTTAATCTGGAAAAACTTGGAAAGGGTGGGACAAAGGGAAAAATGTGGGAAACAATGCAAAAAATTACTATATGTTCATCTACATGAAGAAGTGGTTTAAATTTTCATTTAGTACATTAAAAGTATTATTAGAAAATAGATCACAGAAAAAAAAACTCAGCCATTTTCAATGAAAAGTGCATTTTGCTAGAAACATTTAAAACAGTCCAGATCAAAATACCTATGCTCCATTCAGCTGTCCTGAGAATGCTTTAATAACCACTATTGACCAAGGGTCTTTTCTCCCACATGTAGGCATTTTTAACCAGAAGCCTAAAGAACTGCTCTGAGAGAGGGAAAGACTGAGTGGACTGAACAGAGGCCAACCTGGTGACAGCTTTGGACTGTTCCTTGAAATCAATAATCTTCGATAATTGTAAGGCCGTGAAGTCGGTGTTAGCTCTGTGTGGCTGCAGTGTTGCTGGAGCTGAGGCTGTCAGTGTAGAAATCTTGTGATGATATTCCAGAGGACAAGTCACTAGGCCAGGATAATCCACCCTGAATAGGGAATGGTATTTTTCATAAAGGAAAGAGAAATATTTGAAGAACTTTCCAACACTAAAATTACTTGACAATTCAAGATTAAATGTGGCAAAGGAAGCAGCTTTAGCTGCTCTTTCTGACACGGCTTTAAAATTACAGAATGAAAATCACACTCAAGTAACTCACAACCATAAAATCATACTTGATCCTTTAAAATGTCTTCATTTCCAGAATGAGACACTTTGTTCTGAATGACTTATTTATTCTGTGCTGCATCATAACATGCTGGACTACAATGACCTGTCTTGTAATTTCTGTTTTTATTGTGCTCCCAGTCCTTCCCCACATTCTCCCATTTGTACACTCAGCAACCTGTGACCAGTACTTAAATCCTAAGGCTTTGGAATATTAAGGATATGCAAAAATTTAGTGAATCTGTCTCTTTGGATTTGCATGCATGGATTGAGTAGGCCAATAAGCCAATAAGTCATTTTTTAAAACTCCCACAATGTGGGAAATTCATTGGTGACAAACGTCAGCATGATATTTGAGACTTATTCAGACTCTGTTATGAAACTCTCATTCCTCTAAGGACTGTTTAAGGCTTCTTAGCATTGCTAATGCTCCATAGCCTTCACTATCTGCCCAGTCATTCCCTCTATGAATATCTGTTGCTGCTGTCTTTTCTTACATAAAATTAAACACAGTCACTACAAAATAAAAGCATTGCCAGTCAGCCTGGCACAGCACAGTTTATCTGTAAGACACAGTGGCAGGTAATATAATAATTTAGTCTGTGATGCCCTTCACCTTTCAGTGCATTTGTACACTCTTACTTGCATGACATTTTCCATGAACCAACTGGGTTATTTTGCCAGCGGGACTAGGGAATAGCTATGTACATAGAAGGAATTCTGGGCACCTACTTCAGCTACTTCAGATGGAGTAAATCCTTTGGTTCGACACTGCTATAAATGGTCTTGATTTCAGCAGCAAATGCTAAGCAGCTCCTCAAGCAGTGTCATAAGTATTTTATATAGACATAGACAATACTTGAATTTTCTGTGTTCACTCCTCCTTCTTACCTGAAAGAGCAATCTAGGCTTAAATTTTAACATTCATTAGCTGTCCTAGACCTATAAATCTTGTCATTATTGAAACTTATTCTTATATTTCCTTTGTCCAACAGGTCAAGATTTCAGCCAGGGAATTTTGCTCACGTCACTGTGAATCTTTTCATGACTTGTTGCAGTCAATAACCATGTAGAATGATGAGACTCAAACCATGACAGTATCAAAAGCTGGCATGAAGTATATTACATTCAAAATTCTGAGAACAGGTAAAATCTGTTCAGTGAGGCAGGTTAACACTACACTGATGGTTAATATGTGGAATCCTCGTTAAATAAAAATAAAACATCATTAATAGCCCATAGAACTGCATTTCAATTACATTTAAAATACAATCTTAAAGCAGGAAATTTATGTTTAATATTAATATTGTTCATTAATATTAATGAATATTTAGAGCTTGTTGCAGTGATTTGTTTATATATAAAACTTTGTTTAGCAGTGAAATCATATAAAGTCACTTGATATTCTAGTAAAACCACTTTCTACAGCCTAAATCTAATAACCAAGGATCAAAGATGTGGCATGTTCTTTATATAACCAGCAATGTAGCATGAAGACTCAGTACGTCCACTGATATCTTGCAAACAATGTGTATAGCAGATTTGTTTGCATAACAGAATCGCTAAACAATTCTCAACTTTGAGTAAATTTACATGAATCAATCTGTTCATAAACAAGATCATAGCCTTTAGATAATTTTTTTGTTCTCAGACTGACCTCCTCCCTCTGCACTGTTTATGCAGCTATGCTATTATACAACTATGTCATTAATTGGTGGCCAAGCACACATATGGTATGGTTGGTTATGTGCTTCATTCTCTGAAAAACTGAGGTAATTTTTGCTTGAAAAATGTCGAAAGTAATAATTAAAAACTAATATGAGAATTTTCCAAAAAGTGAGAGGCAGAATCATTAAACCCAACATTCTGTACCTAGGCAGGATGGCAATGCTCAGTACAAAAGCCCCTCAGTTGCCTTTTGAACTGCAATCCTTAAGCCCTCAGAGGCTCTGAATTTGAGAATGACCCAAGATATGAAATTGTATGTGATGCAATGCAGCTTAGAGGGCAGTTAAATGTTTATGTTTGCCACATGTATTTTCTGCTCTCAATTTCTACCAAGGGAGAAGTGACAAATGACTACTTAAAAAGGCACTAAAATTAAATTACATTAATCAATAAAAAGCAGACAACTATCATTCCTGAAACAAGTCTGTCCATTTCTGGATGTTTTATCTGTATTCTTTGCTACAAAACCATAAAGCAGCTCCTAATTACTGCCAATACTTACAGAGAAATTCATCTGTGACCTTGCGGCTTGTTCTAGTTTTATGATTTTCATCATCCTAAGGCTAGTGGTGGCCACACATTCTTTTTTTTTTTTTATTGTTCTACAATTTTAAGCGGCAGATTACTTTTGGCCAAATGCACAGATGCAACTTCCATATAGATATAGATGCTCATACCAGAAAAAGATGTTAAACTAATCTGAGATTTTCCAGGCTTGCCTATGGCAGTTAATACTTTTTAAAAAGACTGTTGATGGATTCCTAAATTTTCAGAAAAGAGGGATATTTTGACACAAATGTATACACCTTAATTTGCAGAACTTGCATAGTGGAGCTATTACTCCTGTTTTCTTATTGAGAACAGACAAATTTCCTATAGGGAGGTTGGTTGCAACATTATTTAAGTAGTTTCCTGGTGGGCAATATATAGTCCTGATAGTTCAAGATTGCTTAAAAAGAGACCAAGGTCCATTATACAGATGAAAGCAATCATGACTAAGAAATTTATGGAGACGACATCTGAGCAAATTTGTGGAAAGTGCTGTATAGCTGCATTGGATGAAACAGTAGGATCAACAAAATGTTAGAGACTGCTGGGTCCCATGATATGGAAAGTACGTTGTGCAGCCTCATGAAGAGCTCATTGTGCAGTGTAACAACAATGCTGACAGAGGAAATTTAAGTTAGCCAACACACCAAAACTTGGTGATTAACAGGGAGTGCAAACAAATCTCTGATGGAATCACAGCTAAGCTGGACCTAAGTCAGGTACAGGTAACTGAATAACTGTGAGATGCTCTTTCAAACATACTTAGAAATTGACCTTCCAGTTAAAATAATCTCCCTTTTTTTTCCCCGACTAGAATTCCTTAGACCCGTGTAAGAATTAAATAATTAATAACAATTATAAATTTGTTTAAAGATATTTTTAAAAATGTCTTAGAACTTAGTTTTCAGGCAGAAGCATGTACCCTCCATTACTAAGAAAACACTTTAAATTTTTGCTACCTGAAGGACTGCAGATGATAAAATGACCGTTCCTGAAATGAAAGCCTGCTTGGTGGTCAAGCAGAACAGAAATATTCTACTGTTTTCATGGAAGAAAAGCAGTCCAAAGAAGGCAAAAATCACAACTTATACTTTGCTAAGGAAAGAAAATGAAAATTAAATAATTCACTTCTATTTATTCAATTGTAGAAAGCTATGAAAGCTCTTGGTAAATAAATTTATTAGAGAAGTGTAATACCAGGTTTAATCAGAATGTCTTAATTTCCAAGAAAAAGCCCCCCTGGTTCCGGCACACCAAATACGCAGCATGTTCAACACTGATATTTTAAAAATCCATTTATTTCAAAATCAAAAGAAATGCCCAGCTCCAAATTTTTAAGTGAAAAAGAAAACTAGAAAATTATTGACATTGTGAAAACTTCTGTTGCCATTCAGAACAGCAGTGGTACATGTGGTTTGGTGCACAGCACCCACTTCAGCCATGAACAGCTTCATCTGGTACAAAGCCGTTGTCAGCTCGTTGACGTCAGATCAGGAGTGTTGTGGTTCATTTTGCCAAAAGAAATGTCAGCTGTTTGCTGAAGAAAGGAAGTTGATAAAATTTATTTTGGTGGCATTAACAGTGAGGCTGTAAGTGAGCATAGCTTCAGCGTCGTACATTTTTCTAAAACATGGCTTTGATCCACAATAGGACAATCAAGACTGAACTGGAGTATGATTTGACATGTACACAAGGACAAAACAGATGCCTAACAGCTTACATATGGTGCAGAACTCTTTCAAGAAAATCAGTGTGGATGTTATTTGCAACTTTTCAGATTTAGAAAGCGAGTGTTTTAAATCAATTAGGAAAAAAAATAACACTTTCAGAATATTTTGTGACTGAGATTTAATTTTCCACTTCAAAAAGGAGACAAATGAAATAGGCATTTGTTCATTTGATAGTTTCATCGCTTGTGCTTTGAGAAGCAGGGAACTAAAACTGATAAATTCTGTAATTTATTCTTACATTTTCTCTCCTATAATAAAAGGTACTTATATGATCCTATAGCTGTCACATCTGAAAATGGAGCATTTCAGTAATAAATTTATTTTCAGAAAATCTCATAGCATTAAGATGTCCCATCCCTATTCAATAGCTGGAGAACGCTGCATAATGTAAGTTTAAGAGCTTACTTTCAGCCACATAATGCTGCCCACAAATGGAGCAGGAACTGAACATAAACTTCCTTTGTTGCTGTTCTGTTCATGCCACAAGACCAAAGCCTCTCAGGTCCTTAGCCTTCATATTCCTTACTCTTCAACATTTTACTGACTTGCAAAGATGCCTGCTGAGCTCCACCGTGTAATTTTACATGGTGTCTATCAAGGATACATCCTGATCCCAGATTTGTTGCAGCTGTGACTCCTCTCCTGTGGGGTAACTGTTGTGGTCTCCCAAGAGCGGGACCATCTCCCACACCTACACAGCCCATCCTACACATATGCCTTTTGCATGATCCAAAAGTAGTTTTGTTCAAGGTCCAACCTTGGCCACAGGCATCATTTGAGTCCTATGCAGTATCAATCTTCCTATGGAAACAGATACTTCATTTTGTGGGTTTCTTTTTTTTTGGGAGATATAAATTTCAAAGTTGTGCACAAACTGGTGGTAGTAAGGTGATTGGCCATGTTGCCTTCTGAAAATCACAGTGTAAAAACCATCAGACAGCAGAAAGCCCATGTGAATTTAAAATAAACTTGTAATAAATGCACACATTGAGACTGAATGCTTGAGAAGAAGAAACCAGAAATTATAACAGTAGATGAATAATGACTTTTCTAACAGAAAACAGACTTACTAGGCCTGATTTCAGTTCGGCATTATGGAGCCATTATTACTAGGAATAATCCCTTTTCCTAAACAATATTTACACTACATCAACTAACAAATCACTTACTCATCAATACTGAAAGCACTGTTTCCTTAGAAGTAATGTGATTTACATACAGACATCTCACACACATTTTTGTTTGTTTAGCTGACTCTCTGTGGCCTGAGGATTCCCAATATATGATTTACCTCTTCACTGATCAATGATTTATTACAATGTAGAGATGTCTAAAATGCCATTAATGCAGAACAATCCTGGCAAACCTCCTTCTGGACATGTCAGGGTAGCCAAGATTATATCTATTATTAGAGCCATATGAGCAGCCTTTCCCAAGGCACACATTACACTGATGTATCTCCCAGCAAACTGCAGGGAGAAGTTAATTTACGACATGTTTAGAAAATCACTTCAGTTCTTGAACATCAGAAGATGTTTGCTGGCTTATGTATGGGATTTGTGTCTTTATTTATAAGAAGTTAAAAGATTGTTCAGAAACATAGCTACATAATCTTAATATGCTACACTGTAGTTCCCAGAATATGTGAAGCTACGAATGAGATGGAAATAGGAACTGGGTAGGCAAGACAACACCTTTAGGTTAGATGCATATTCCAGTTAAAATCAGTGAATCATTTTTTAAGCAACAGCTATTGATACTATGCATTATTTATTGCTGACCCCTTTGAAATCACCTCTCCAGAGTTTTATGCCATGTTAAATTATCTCCCTTTTTCAGAATCATCTAATAAGACATTAAAGATATCTGGCTGGAAGCAAGAGCACGGAAAAGAGAACAGAACATATTTTATATGTTTTATGCAAAGACCAAGGCTCATTTTCTTTTCAGTGCTTATCAGAAGCACAAAGCACATCTAGTTTCCCTGCATTTGATCATAATTTAGCCCTTACGGACTATTTGCCTTATAAATTCATGTTTCTACAAATGCTTGTGGGAAAGGTCCTTATTCTTTCCATCTGCAGGCAAACTTTCTCTCATTTTTATTAAGTTATTCCCCTCAGGAAATTCTCATTTTGTACTACACAATCCATGTGAATGAAGGCAAGCCAATGCAAAATAAGGGAATATAGCAATAGCGCCTTTTTATCTCAATGAAGGAGAAAAATCCTCACATAACTTTCTACAGTATACTGATGTATTTACTTGTTTTCTTTCTAGTTCATTTTTACTGACATTTGCTCAGCTATCAGGCTGCACCATTGTATCTGTTCACTTGCATTAAATTTTAAAGAAATGTTCTTTCTTTCCCTAAATGCTTTAATTTTAAGTCTGTTGTATAAATTAATAGACTTTAAGATCAGCAATCACTGGAACCTTTACTAATAAGGTGTTCTAGTCAAGTGAGAAATTTAACACATTTCTCAGTAAATATCCTAATCATTAATTATTCTCATGGTTTAAAAGGCTTGCTTCTTGTCTTGCCAGGTTTAATTAGATTTTCCCAGTTCTATATAGTGCTCTTGTCACCACTGCCTCTAGCTGCCATTTCCCTCTCTTTCAGTCTTATAACAGAGGTAACTACTGAATTAATCTATGTGTATGTCTCAAGGTGTGACCTGCTAATTGTGGGGTTCTGCATATATGCATGAATTTGTGTACATAAATATATACATGTATGCAGGGAAATCTTCACATGTATATTCAAAGTGTCACTGAAGGGAAGAGACCAATCTTATGTCACTGCCAGCAGACCCAGCAGTTAGAGACAAAAGGACCAAGCATCTCCTCCAGGACTGAAAATGAAGTAGGTGGGGATATGATTAAAACAAGTACCTCAATGATTGCAAATTGCATGACTACATGAATATCACATTTTTTCATTATATAGGGATGGAATACAGTATATTCCCAGGAGTCTCCTGGTTTTTTGGTGCTGACACCATCTATAAGCATTGGTTTCACACTGTTGAAGCTTTAGTCATTGTTTTGTTGTGCTGGAGTGGCCACGAAGAAAGCTCAATAATGCAGAAAATGTAGAACATATTGTCCTAAAATCTCCCTCATTATTGAAACTACAGAGAGAAATATAGGAAATCAGAGGCTGAAAGCACAGCTGAAAGAACTGAGAGTTGAATTCAACCACCAGTGAATTGCACTCCCACACACGTACAGCCCCAGACAATAGGCTGATTCAAGACAATGAATGCAGAAGAAAAAAGTCACTATTCTCCCTTTTCTCTTTGCAATGCTAATTCTTTTCCTCAAATTGAATGCCTAAGAAAAAGATCCAGTGTTGAAATCCTTTCTTTCATAGTTGATAACATGAAATATGCTATGATATAACTTTGATTTCATCTTGACTCCAAACAGAAACTTTTTCCTAAGAAACATGTAAATGTTGAGTTGGTGTCCTGAACATATCACCATATCAACACGACACCTGCTGAGAGATAGGAAATGCAACTTCCTGATGATACCACTATCTTATAATAACTAATATATGAAAGATCTGTTACAAAGAAGGAGTGTGACAAGACACTAACATTTTTCATAAAAGGTATCTAAAACCTTTTTATACACAAGATAAAGGAGTCAGCTAATAGCCTATTATTTTCAAAAATGTACATGCATAACAATTGAGGGCAGACAGTGCTACACTGTCAGTACAAACAGCATCCAGGTTGGCCATGCAGTCTGATCTTTACCCTGCATCCGTCAGTGCATGACGTGCTATCTAATACACAGTTTTAGCCATACGTATTTTCTCAGTACACCTGCCAGACTACTGCTTCTAGCTTTTGTCCTTATTTCTGACTAGCTGGGATCAAATTTTTCTTCCTTCAGCCACCTAAGAGTGTGGCCAATCTAACCATCAAAGCCTCTTCTTGAGGCAACAGGGAGAGATGAGCACCTCTGGATGATGGCTCATCTCAGATCACCACATTAAGTGTGGTGATATGATATGTTGAACAGTTTGCCTTGGTAGATGCTTATCTCTTCCCACTGACTAGAAAAGGAGTTTTGCTTGACAAAGCAGCCCTTTTATCTGACAGAAGTTAGATGAAAGGAACTTCAGGATATGGGCCTAATTGGCCTCTCCCTGTTTATTATAGAGTGTCACATTGGCCAGGTTTTAGTCAATGTTCCTTGTGTGAAGCTCACCACCAACATAGAGGTCCCTGTCCTCGGAACTTGCGTTAGGAGATCCCATCATGTGTGTGCAGTTCTGGTATGCAGAGAGAGATGTAAACCTGGCTTGGCAGAATCTTCCTATTTCTCCCCTTGGGAAGCTTAATTTAGTATCATTTTACTTGACTTCCTGACATAAAAGGGGACTCAAGAAAGACAGCAACACCTCTCAAGTAATTAAGCAAAGATTGCCTCCAATCTGATGAAGTGACAGCCTCTTCTTTTCAGTTCCTCAGTTTAAGCATAAAACATGGGTACAATCTAGCAGCAGGAAGGCAAACAGCTGTAGTGAAGGATAAATATGGAAAAATTTATGTATCTTACACAGGTTTACATACGTGTTTTCTTACTGTTATTATTTTTGAGATTATGAATGGGAACAGATTCAGTAACCGCTCAAATTAATAATGCAAGAATAAAATTTTAGTCCATAAAGTGAAGAATGATACAGTTTTCATGGAAAGTGATTACTGAGTGAACAATAATACAAGCAACTGAAAATCAGCTATATATTGATGCACTGTTGTGTTTTCCGCTCCCCCAACTCAAAGAACAAATTCAACATATGGTCTTTTTATAAATATTTCGGAAGTAAAGTGACTTCTGGAAAGGGTTGTAGTCTGAGATACGCATAGTTATCAGCATTTTAGAAGATCCAATTTGAAACATCTGCTAACTCTTGAAAGTGTTATGTTGAAACAAAAACCAGTCCTTATTTAGGAGGGTTGTATGCTCAGGGTTTTATATTCTCCTCTCTTTTCCGCAAAGATAGCGGGAAGAGGAGAGAGCTACACCAACATTTTGCTTCCACCTTTTCCAGGTCCAAGATTTAAAGCTTTATGGTGAAGAAAATCAAGGTGACAGATGCAAAGAGACAGTAAATTACTGACACACTCTTCTTCAGTCATGCTTTGAAGTGCTAAAGAATTCAGACCAAATCTCAAGCATGAAAGCTTTGTGAGAGGCAAGCTGCAATTTACTAGGCCAGTGGAATGTAACAGATATATTTTAAAATAATGTATTTTTTCAAATCTTGGGATTTGGGACAAGAAAAAAATTTTGAAAACAGTAAATGTTTTTTGACCTCTGCAATGTTTATGGTTTTGGTTTTACTGTTGTTATCAGTATGCAGCTGCAATCCCTACAACTTGCACTTCTTCTAACCTTCCAGACAGACTATAAATATTTAACAGTTCTTGCAAGTTGATTTACATAATACTTACCAGGTAAATAATACCTCACTTTTGAAAAATGTATGCATGCATATAGTGCAGTGTAAATAATTAATCAAATATAATAACAGCAAAATAATAACAAGGAGAAAATAGTAGTTTTCAGAAGACATATAGTCATCTTTAGATAGATTTTTTGAAACACGTCTTTTACTTTCTATCATTATTTTTCTCTCCCTTCCTGCATGCTTCCTCTAATGAATTTGTGACTGTTATCATCATAGCATCAATTTCAATCAGAATTACTTTTTTCGGAAATGTTTTGCACACTGTAAGTAAAAAGCAGATCTATTCAGAATATTTGCTGATGTTTCATGTGCCAATCTGAATGATTAATTATTATATGAACTCACATCTTGCAATAGGATCACAGACGAAAGCAACTTCTTTCCTTTTTGGAGTGGCACCGAAGTCAGCGTAGATCGTTGCCAGTTCATGGATCTGTACAATGTGATCCAGGTTGTGAAGCCACCAGCAAATTCTCCAAAGGAGCTGTCTAGCTCTGAGTCAAGCACAGAAATGCAAAATTAATTATTTACTTTGTCACACACATTAACACTTAGACAGATCTTCGGAAATGTCTGAGGCAGTCCATGATGCAGAAGCTGTTACATCCCTCTGTCTCCCACTATAAGCAGCATCGTAGGAACATCTGTCTTTCTTTTTGCATGATGCTT
This sequence comes from Eulacestoma nigropectus, assembly GCA_013397775.1. Lineage (NCBI taxonomy): Eukaryota > Metazoa > Chordata > Aves > Passeriformes > Eulacestoma > Eulacestoma nigropectus. The sequence continues at coordinate 300,908 of VZTE01001010.1, read as the reverse complement.
GCAGAGCTCTTGTTTGAATGTCCAGCAAGTGGTGCTTGAGGTCATCGTCTGAACTGCAGAAGAATCACATACAATTTGATAGATAAGGGGAAAATAGGATAGTCATGAAAAGAAAATAACCAGCAGGAAAGGGAGAGTCACTAGAGCTCTGACAGGGCCCAGGCAATGTTCTGTGTAAAATGCCTTTCGGATAACCTTCTAAATGAATAGACGAGACAGACAACTGTGTCCATCAAAGAAAGGACAGAGTAGCTCTCAAGACAATAAAAACGGAGTCTGAAATAGCCTCAGCCATGTTGCTAGGTAAGAAAGAACATTTTAGGGAAGTTAGACAACTGCTTCTGGAGAGGAGAACACAGAAGTCTAAGTCAGCTTAAATATGAGTTTAGAAGGGAACTTTCACATAGCTCTGCCAATGAGTGTGACTGTCTCTGTATTTCAGCTTATAGTTTTTATGCTCGTTAGTATTTTTTTTTAGTTAGTTCTTTTCTTTTGCTCTTAGAAATTCATTTAGTCTCTTTTCTGTGAAACTTGCTGACAACTTGGAAGAAAAAATATTTTTAAAATAGGACACTATCCTACCCATCTTGATAGATGCTACTAAAGAACTAACAGTAAGTTTTCCAAAATAAATTTCCAGGAATACGTAAAGGAACAGATTCCTCATTTGTCTGGAGAGAATTTACCCTCATCTAAGTCAAGTTTCACAGACTTCTCTTGAGGAGATGCATCAAACCCTGTGCCATTCATGGGCAGTTCATAGGCTAGAATCACTGAACATCCTGAGTTGGAAGGGACCCATAAGGATCAACAAGTTCTTCTTCCACTTCATTGTTTTCTATTTTCATGAAAAAAAAAAATCTAAACCCCTTCTTTTTTAAATCTTCTTTTCTTTCTTGTGCAAAACAAAAGCAATTTGAGAAACCACAGAAAATTTTCTCTATGATACTTTCTTTCCCATCTGAATGTTATGGTACTCCTAATGATGACCAAGTGAAAGTCATAACCTCACTGTCACCCCAGTTGGAAGGTGATACCTTCAAGGCAGGACACATCTATCTGAGATGGTAGCATGAGTCACAACTGCCCTGCTATTTCTGTTCATGTCCCTGCACAATTCTTCTGAATAGTGCATCTATTCCTTAAAAAATATCTTCTAACAATCGACGAAAATTTGCAGGTTTTATATCTTAAGAGGAAACAGTGTTTGAATACTCAAAAGGTACGTGATTTGGATCCACACTTTGCAGTCAGAGCTAAAACTCTTCCTTCCTTCCTTCCTTCCTTCCTTCCTTCCTTCCTTCCTTCCTTCCTTCCTTCCTT
>VZTE01001010.1:288532-299498 GCA_013397775.1 Eulacestoma nigropectus | reverse complement strand
CTTCCTTCCTTTCCTTCTCTCCTTCCTTCCTTCCAAAAAAATGTATTCAGTAATGGAACATGGTTCTGAATCTGCCATAGACCTACAAAATTTCCAGACAGAAAATTTTCTGCAGAGTGGTGTTGGACAGCAAACATCTTAGGTATCAGTGCTCTACTAGTAAATTAAATAATGTCAGGTAACACTCCCATGCACTAACATTCAGTCATCCAAACTAGTAAATTGACAGAACAAATTCTTTTGATCCAGATCAATTAGAAACATCTCAAAAGACCCCTGAGCATGGGTAAGGACGTAGCTTTAGTAAACATATCTCAGAAATGCATGGAGCTGTTTTCAGGATTTCCTAAACAGCCCAGAAATCTGTGTGTCATATTTTCAAGCCTATTTGAAAATATTAAAGGGTTTATTTGTTGGGTTTGTTTGGTTTGGTTTGGCTTGGTTTGGTTTTATTAAGAAAGAATAATTTGGTGCAATAACATGCCTCCTTCAACTATGACATAGGCATAGATTTATAAACTCTAAAAATTTCAACCTCATCTTTTTTGGCTTCCTGGTCTTGTGTTCTCAAAAACTCTAGATACAGCCATGTCTAAATTTTGTACTTAAAATTTCTCTCCATAACAAGTTTTTCCATTTGCATCTGAACTTACGTAAAAAAGTCCGCACTCATTATCTCTAATATCAGCAGAATGGAAGGAGAAAATACGTTTACAGTTAACAATTAAAGGGAAAGTTTCAAATCTCATTGCATTGTGATGTCTTATGGCAACACCTGCATTCCACTAGCATGTGTTAAAAGCCAAGACTAAATTATTTCAGTGTATATTTAGTGAATCTGAATTTTTCTTCTTAGAAGAAGGAAATCATATGGATACAATCGTAATCTGAAGTCAGGCAATTCATATCTGGGTTTCTATCAAAAATCTTTTCCTTATTTTTCGTAGCATTTTTCACTACATTGTTGCTATATAAAAGATCTAAACAAACAAAAAGGAAACCAAGCAATAGTTGTAACTATGTACATAGTACTCTAATATGAACAAAGTGATGACAGCTGAAATAATGCTTTCCCATGGCTTTGTTTTTCATTTTTAGTAACATGGCACTTGTGCTCTTCATAGAAATATGGTACAGACAGCTATTGTCAGGGGGGCCTCCTTTCCAACCAGTGTTTTAAAGTGTACATATTCGGGTTTCTCTGTTTAAATGAAATGTTTTCCCAAACACTACCTTATATGCTATGCTTTAGTTATGTTTTTGCAAAACATTTAGTTGTGAGAGAAAGTGAAGCATTCCCATAATACTAAAACCCTCAGAACAGACACACCATTTAGTCTTTGCAGACTTGAGATTCAAAATGTGCCATACCGATATTTCAGAGATAAAGGCTTAAGGCCTATAGACACACTAACTTTGTGGTATTTTCACACCTACAATGTTCTCACATGCCAGAGAAGTCTTAACAAATAAGAGATGCTTGAGTGTAGACTGAACTGAGATGTTTGAGCAGTACAAGCTTTATCCCTATGCTTCCTGGGTGAAACGCTAACATTTCTGAACTCATCTTTTAATCAAGAATTTTGTCCTTGTTTTCAACAGAGGTTGAGCTTGAGTCACTCATTTTTACTCCCTGTGGGGAAAAAAAAAGTGAAATAAAATGTTGATGAGGGAGAGGAAATTAGCTTGCTTAGCAAGGCATGAGGTATTCTCTCCGTGCACAGGAGGTTACTGCAGGGTAGTGAACTAAGTCTGTGTGGAAGGTTCCGGTGTGGTTTTGTAAGAGCTCCCACAAGGAGGGTAATGTAACCCTGCACTGAATTTCACCATGTTTCAGAGGAGCTGTGCTGCAGCTCCCAATGGGAAGGACCTCAATTACAAGGTCACACTGCAAAGCTGAGCCACCAAAAATGACACCAAACTCCATGGCTGCCTGCCAGAAATTTCTTCAGAAATCAGAAAGGAAGCAAGGTTGTCTGATGTTCCAAAGATCATGATCCTGACCAATTTCTGAATAAATTTATAACACATATAATGAATACATGAATTTATAACACTGTTTTAGTTCAGCTAGTATATTTCAGTTAAGTACCAGAGTTTCAAAATTTACCATGAGGAGAGCAAAGACAATTCAAGAAAACAGACATATAAATTTAGCCCTGGTAAATAAACAAATTACTGGGCTTTCAGTTACTAATCAGTTTAACTGCACTTCTCTAATTCATTTGGCTGGATCAGCTCTAGGGAATTGGCAAACAAAGACAGAGAGAGGAAAATGTTATTTCACTGAGTGCCTTGTGATGTACCTAATAAATCCAGTACTGCAGCTTGACTGCTCGCTGATGACAACAGGCCGTGCCTTCGATGTCATGACCCCTGATGGGCTAAGGGGCATGACTCTCAAAGGGTTAATCTTTTCCACCTGTTGCTGACCACAGAGCAAGCTCTCCTGGCAGGTCTCCTATCAGGAGAATGTGGCCCCTGACCTTTGTGGGAGTGGGATGCTGCAGTAAAGACTCCTCCCTAACAAGCACTGCAATCTGGCACAGTCACCCCAGCTCTCCGGTGGCTGACTCCAGTGGTAAAACAAGCTGTGAACCAGCAATTTGTGAAATGAAAGTCAAGGGTAAAGGTGGAGTACAACTCCCAAAATATCTCAGTCAACTCATGGTGAGGGTCACCATGAGCTGCGTTGCTGGTTGGGATCTTCCTTACGAAAATATTAGAATCAACTCAACCTGAAACAGCAAAAATAATTACTAGAAAAGTCGAGAATGTTGAAATAAAGATGGAATTGCAGTCAAAATCAAGCTGTAGGAAGTCAAAGCTGTTGCTCTTCTGAGCCAGTACAACTGTTCTGATCTATTAGGTGCAAGCACACATAAAAAGCAAACGCCTAAGACCATTCTTACAATGTAGCCACTACAAATACGGGGAATGTATTCTGAAGATTCAAGGCATATTTATGAAACCTAAATTATTTTTCTTCCTTTGTGATTAATTTAATATCTGAATCATACCTACCCAGGAAGGGAGCTCCTCAGACACCATAAATATTTTACTTACAGAGTAACTGATGGAAGAGCATCTCTGACATCTGCTAAGTTTTTCTGCTTATGCTCTTGCTGCTTTTCTACTCAACCACTTTGCTTATTTGAGCTGTTTCTTCCTGCGAAGAAGTTTTTTTCAAGTTTTCTTGTTGACCACAAGATCAGCAGAAAAACCTCTGGAGAAGTCCTTTCATCAAACTGCCTACCTAGAGAAAGGTTGGACCAGTATTTATAGCATAAACCTAGGAATTCTTAAGTCTTCCAGGCACTGCAGCTTGCAAGTGACCTTGACCAAAACACTCCAACTACAGCCTTAAAGATACTTTATTGTTCTAATGCCTCCTCTGTGTTGCCATATGGTAGAAGTCTCAGCTCTGAGGCAGGACTATATGTGTATGAATTGTGATACTAATGTCAATATAGTTGGGGAGTTAATGGAGATATCTTCTTGAATTAGGAAGCTGTGAAATGCAAAGGGAAGAGTGTGCAAAATAACCTGTCGGATTAGACACAGGCCACCCTCTCTATGGTGAGAGGAGTCTAACTGTTGGAACTTCACCCATCAATTTTCCTTCAAAGGCAGCTGCTTAATTCTAACATGTAGGAAAAAACCAGCAGTATCACAGAAAAGTACATATCCCCAGTAAGCTGGGTCCAAGCTCACAATATTTGAATCAGATCATGCTGCATTAAGAAACACATATTTGAAGATGAATACTCTCTCTACAGATCTTCAAACATTTACTGTAGTAGGGGCCTGAATGTCCATCTGCTGGTGAGCCACAATACTGATAAGCCAGTAACTGCAACCCAGAAGCTCACTTCCTCTGCAGCCTAAATGTAGGACCATTCAATTCACTGAATGTTGTAGCTCAGTTTATACTACCTTTCTGACAGATGCAAAAAATGGGGAGAGAATAATTCCTAACCCACACACTTGTTCATCTGCCCTGTCCTTCCCTCCCTCACTACTTGTCTCTATGCATAAATGGTAAGCCCACAAATTGCTTTAGGAAATCCCATCACCAAGGGAATTTAGACAAGAATATGTGGGTGCAAGACAATGGACCATTGGAGTTTTGCCATTTACTGCCCATCTGCTGCCCTTATGCCATGCTCTGCTTTCTTGCATGCACAGAACTTCTCCAATTCTGGCACCTTGCGCAGGTGTCCCCCCCATGGAGTTCTACCTGGGAATGCAACAGGAGCAAGATCAGGATCAGACAGAAAAAATATGGGCATCAACATTCAAGTGAGGAAATTAACTATTCAGTTAGTGTCTTGACAAATTCCATTTTTCAAAGTATGCTTTACTCATAATAGCATTCTTTGTTTCCTGCTCTTCACCCAGGCCTTCAAAGACAGAATTAGATTTATTTCCTTTTGTATCTTGTGGGGTTTTACTGTATGAGGCTGACTCAAACTGCAAAACTGACCAATCACAGGAGTGAACACATTAGGAAAAAAGTCCTTCTGGGAGAATATTAATTACCATTTATTTTAGCAAAGCAAATAACCTCCTATGAAAAAATTCACCACACATTCCTTTAGAAGCCTTCAAATATTTACTACTGCAGACAGCATTTTCTTTACATCTGTTGAGTGCCCCATAATGTACATTGTGTACATATTTCTATAGAAATCAAGCGACCATGCTTTCCATATGTCTGGTGTTCCAAGAAACAGAGAAAGCTTTATTTCTGGTTACCTCTGTCAAGCTGGGCTTTTCTTCTTTAGATTGGTGATCAATTGTGTCAACGTCTCTCTAAGTAGAGCTGGTGTTAAATAAGAGATTGGTCAGCTATAAATTATCTGGAGCCCTACAGGACTTCCTGAAAGGCACATGAAGAAGTAATTTGGCTTCATGTTGTCCTGTGTGACTTCTGGGCATTCATCACTAACGGACCATGCAAGAGGGTTAAGGCTGCGATTTACTGAAACCCACTTCAGAACGAATGTTGCAAAACTACAGAGAGGGAAGGGCAGAATAATGTGGAAAGGATTTGTTTCAGTTATGTTAAGGCCTGATTATTCTGCAGGGTACTTATTCTGCAGACAGAAGAGCAGGATAGCAAAGTGCCCAGATGGGTAAAAGAACAAAGTTTTCAATGATAAATGTTGTGGCTTTTGCTATGATGACTATAATCTAACCAAAAACACTAAAGTAATGAGGAGACAGAGAAATTCACTTTCTCTGCAGAGGACAAACCATGTCTTACTCACACTTTAAATGTACAAACATTTTCAACCCATTCGGATTTATGTATTTTGTTATGATTGCAAATCGACACCGGGGCTTTCTCACTTGTGTTACAACCATTTTAACAAAAAGCTAACTGCACTGATGAATCCCGAGATATACAAGATAACACTAATGCATGTTGGGAAGGCAAGTATCAGGTATAGTCACCAGCTCTAATCTAAAATCATTGTAGTCATTTGCCTGCAACAGCTCCTAGCCTTATTTGTCCTTGAAAATAAACAGATATACTGCTTCCACATGTGGGGTGTTTCGTTGGAGGAGGGATGGCTCTTATGACCTATACATCACAATTTGGGAGTTGTCTGTGTGGAGACTTTTCTGATAATCTCTCAACCCATAGTCTATTTTTATCCACTGAAAGCTGCCCACAAAGATTTGAACACGATGGTGATTAGAGTAATTCTAAAATAAGTTTCTGTGAGAGTTGAAACCTCACCATAGCATATGGTGACCAAGGATGTCCAACATGCTATACACAGATGTTTCCAGCTCTCACAAAGAAAGGACATTTGGTTTATGAAAACAAGGTTTTTCCGCATCATTTGCAAAATGTAAATGTCAAAAATATCTCTGAAATATAGAAACTCTATGTAACATTAAAAAAAATGTTTCTATGTCTTTCTTTTCAAAAACTTGCAAAATTTTACATTCAAAGGAAAAAAATAAACTGTTATGCCTCGGGAAAGGAAATATTTATTTCAAAGAATATTTAGAATATTTCTTTGCAGTCAAAACTCTCTCACACATACATACTAAATCCATCTGTCTCAGCTCAAGCTTTTAGGAAATGCATATTAGTCTGGGATTGGGAAATGTGAAATCAGGACACTCATGATAGCAAATACAAGACATGGATCAATTGCTAGCTTCACACTTAAGTTTGCAGATAATTAGCAGCTTGGTATGAAATGACGAAACTTCCCTATAAGGGTTTCTAAGTTATATAGGTTTACAACATATGGATCGCTTTTTGGTCCAAGGACTCTGAAATGCTCTGTGTGCAGAAAGTATGCCTGTGAGATGAAAAAAGCAAAGTGTTAAGTAAAAGGATCTTGTTTTCATGATAAAAGTCTGGTATACAGGCAAATAAGTACTTTTTTTTATTATTATATACACTTTTCAATTTGCATTATAATGTTAAAAAAAAAAACCCAAACAACAAAACAAACAAAACAAACATTCTGATAGTTTCCTTCTTAAAAAAACCCCAAACAACTAATTGTAGGTGAGGCTAATTTGATCTCATGTCAGCCTTCTGACGTATTCTAATACCACATAATTTCATATATTGTGGAGAACAAACAATTCACTGTAAATCTCCTCTGCAATAGTGTATATTTTCTTTTATTAATCTGGCAATAAGACTTTATGCAAGATATTTTATATATTATTGCTTCTGATAGGAAGCATTTTATTGTTACTGATAACTTCATTTTTATGGTACCATTTAGGTAATGTAATGTGAGATATATTAAAGTAGGTGATGGGAAAAAAACTAGCTCTGAACTGTGCTGTAATTACAGTGTTCTTATGACCTTGTTGTTCCAAGGCCAGCCAGAGGTAATTCTTTTCCTCACCAACTAGCTCAAAGCCTGCTGATTTTGGGTGTGCCTTGAGTTGTGATGCAGCTTGTGGGCTACTGGGTTTGTCCTCACTTTTCTGCTGCCTGCAGCCAACATTCATACAGGGTGACAAGGACACAAGATAAGTATTTCATTTTTTTAATCTTGTGTTTGGTTTCCTTGCCTTATAGCACTGGGTGAGAACATCGTGTCAACAACCGCTTGTGTTATTTTTCTTCTCTGAACTGTCAGTTAATCTCATAAATCTCAGTCTACCTAGACACTGTCACCTTTTCTTCTCAGTCTCATTGGTCTTTGTCAGCATACTGTGTACTTCTAAAAGATAGACACATCAAAAGCTGGCATAAAAGGGATGCTTCAAAACACCATGAACAATAGAAAGCCATAATATATTTTACTGTGGAAAATACAACAACAGGGGCTGTGTCCTATGCCCAGGAGTCTGATGGTACACTTGACGAAATCTCTTACCTCAAAATCAGAGGTAAACTGGTTGAGTTTTTCATTGCCTAATATAATGAGTCCCTGTCTTGGTTTGAAAGACAGGTGTCTGTTAAGGAAGGCAGGAACTTCCCTTGGAATGGAAAATGCATCTCCCTTTCCTCCAAATGATTATAATTTTGAAATTAAGGGGCTTTCAGGCACAGATATGGGGAAAAGGAATAACAGTTCTTTACTAATATATATATATAGAGAGGCAAACAAACGACACTAACTATGGCAGCAGTAACAGACAGAAGCAGAACCCGGTGCCCGCCTCTCCCGGCCGCGGGCGCTTTCCCCGTGGGTGCAGTGCCGCTCACGGCCGGCAGGGGGCGCTGGCGGCTCCCGGGGAGCGGGGCGGGTGCGATGGTTCCCCCGCCTGCAGGGGGCGCTGTGGGGCGAGCGCGGGGAGCGCGCGGCAATGGCGGGCGAGGAGCTCGCCTCACAAACCCCCGGGGCAGCGATCCCGGTGCCCGGCCGGACCCTCGGGAACAGCAGGCTGGAATGGCAGGGATGAACGCACAAAATCCCGGGTGGTAGGCGAGATGTATCAAACTGCGGAGCTGCAGCGGGAGCCCCGGGACGTCTCGGCAGGCAGGGGGTGCGGGGCTGCAGTGCAGCGAAGGCTCGGAGCACGGCAAAGAAACGGCAGCCGTGGCCCGGCTCCCAGCAGGGCAGGGAAAGGCGGGCTTGGGATCCCGGGGTCCCCTGAGGCACCCGAGCAGATGCTGTAGAGGTCCCTCTTTTAGTGAGGTAGGGTGTTAGACAGAGTCCCTGTGCAACTGCTGCTCCAGGGAGCAAGCTCCACTCACGGTAGAAGGAAGGCAGCAGAAGGCAAAAGCCTGTAGTGGTGACGAATTCTCTCCACAACGACAGCAGCTCCTCTCCCCTTGGAATGCCGGCAGGACAAGAGACCTCGGGGTCCCACCCACCCCCTTTTACCCAGTTCAGATCTCGGGACCTCTCTCCCTACATGTGAAAACCCCAGGTAAAAGAGGCTGGCCAGCTAGACTCCTCCCCCTATGGCCAGGTCTTTTGTCTCTGTGGCAGCTTGTATGGGGAAAAATTCTTTGAGAGAAAAAGAAAGCAAAAGGAGAACTCCTAAAACCCCAACAGTCCCTTGTCTTGATTGATGTCTCACATCTATTCCAACACTAAGAAATGACAGAAATAGAGTAAGTTTATTAATAATAATTATAAATATTAAATATTAAAGATTAAATATTAAGACAAACATGTACACTGATGTAAAATTGACTGGAAATGCAGGAAGAACTGAGCAACTGGGTAGTCTCATCCAAGGCACATGATCAGGAGCATGCAAACACTGCACCATGGAACTCAAGGAATAGGACATATTTTCAATTAAGAAAACCTCATTTTCTGAGCATGTTTTGCTCTGATTTTCAGTGTCCAAATAACCAGAGAGATTCCTTTCCTTCTTGCAACACTTACCTCCTTGGTATAACTGATACATCACTGTCTCTGACAGAATGAAAGATTTATAGAGAAGATCCACAGAATATCTGAGGACTTTCTGTCTAAGTAAGATGAGATCACAGACATCAGCAGCTTTCAAGAACATATAATTTCTCTCTTCTCTTTAGTTATTCACCTATTTATGCATGCCAACCTGCTGAAAATACTACAAATGTAGCCAAGCTGAGAATTGAAATCTGTTGATATTTTGGTGAGCTAGAAAAAGAAATGCTTCTCATTTGGGCTAAAAGGTAACAAAATAGTATTGGGCTATTGGCCTGGCTGCAGAAGAGAAAGCAAATGTTGACAATATGTTCAGTAACAACAAAACAAGCAAACAAATAACCTCAAGCAAATATAACTCAAAAGCCTTACAAAGTAAGAAATTAATTGGAGAGATTTTGATACATTTATGGTAAGGGTATTTCTTTCTAGTAATTCAGAATACTTTTCAGCTACAGAATGACCAATATTGCAAGACCTAAATGAAAATAAAGTAACATATATCTGGGATTTTTTGCAACAAAGCTGTGGATAGTTCGAAGAAATGAAGACAGACTTTGTAAATACAATATACACTTGGGTTTCTTAGGTATGAAATGCCACAGCTACCTGTGGCAGTTTAAAGCTTTCTGAATAAAAAACACCCCAAGTTCTTCTCAATTCTATCAGTTTCCCAGATTATGATATATTTCATAAGTGTTGTCAAATAAATCTCGTTCCACATTCAGCTATCCAATATTTATTAAAGCTGCAGGCTGATCCTATCACCCTTGTTTGGGTGAGTAATCCTAATTCCTCTAAGAACTTCTATTGATATCTTGTAAATAAGATTTGTAAAATAAACCCCAGGGCTTGGTAAGAATACTGATAATACGGTTGCCTATAAAGGAAGAATTAAAAACATTATCAACAGTAGACCTGTGTGTCTTTCTGCTTTCCTTGCAATGGGAAATGAAGGTGCAAGTATGTTCTTTTCTTAAGGGGTTATTTTTGCCTCACAATGTGCAGAACATGGGTACTTAGAAACCGCTTGGAACATCAGTTAAGAGAGAATAGACAAGGGAACCAAACCACCTTGTACACATATTCCTGTCTAGCACCCACCAACTGTTTTTCATGATATCTTACCATGTGCTACCATACTACAATTTCACAGGTGATCATCCATCTTCACATTACATTCCTAAAGTGGATACAGACCAGGATCTCATCACAGATCAGGGAAGATGAAGGCTTAAAGGAGAAGATATCTTTAATAAAATCCATTCTTTAAAGATCTTCCTGATCATATGTAGTTCCAATGAAAACAAAAGCAGATTAATTATATTTGTAATATGACAAAAGAATTTTCAAGAATTCTAAATTGAAAAAAAAATAAGAAGCAAATTTTGTTTCTTCAAGTAAATTCCGTATCTATCAGATACCTAATGGCCTAGGTACTTACTACAAGCCTATAGATCAGTTTTTAAAAATGTGGTAGACATAGTCTGTTCCAGTTCTAGTTCTCTACCATGTGGGACTTAGATCTGAGCCTATGCCTTCAAAGCTGTCTATTTGTTATGCATTGGAAACAAAAGGAGTTTAGCATGTCAGTCTTGCTTAAATTTAGAAGTTAAGTATCTCAAATCATCCTCCTGAATCCAATTTTCAATCTTTCTGTTCTTTTGTTCCCTGTCAAAAATAAAGCTAATACTGTCCCTATCTTCTGTCCACATACAATTCTTCAAAGGAATTTTTTTTTTGCATCTCCCAGCTTATCTAGGACATCTAGATATGATCAAAACATTCGTATCATGGGGTAAGCTTTTAACAGCTTTCTTATAGCCCCACAAAATCATTCTCTTTTTTTTGTAAGCACTCCTTTCAGTGCCAAAATGTATAAAAAGGTAGGAGAGATTAATCAGTTAAGCAAGTTTATACTATTCTGTGGTATAGAGCATTGAAAAGGGAAAGGGGAAGGGGAAGGGGAAGAAAGGGAAGGGAAGGAAAGGGAAGGGAAGGAAAGGGAAAGGAAGGGAAGTTCAGGGAAGTTTCAGGGAAGGGAAGTTTCAGGGAAGGGAAGTGGAAGGGAAGGGAAGTGGAAGGGAAGGGAAGGGAAGTTGAAG